>JAQFZZ010000403.1:0-19390 GCA_034696405.1 Isotoma caerulea
AAAAAGCTCAGCGATGAGATGTTCTTTTAGTGAAGGCGAGAGATAAAAAAGTTTTGATTAATTAGACATACTCATACATAGTTAATGGTTCCATCCGAGCAGAGACGTTCGTTCGTGTTGATTAGAGAACTTGCTCATGTCTAATTCCTTTTAAACAACCCCTTCTTCTTCTAACTTTTATAAGTCTAACTACTTCACTATTATACAAAGATATTAGCTGTAATACTAAGTCTTAATAAATATAAAAAAATATAAAATGTTTCATCTAATACTATACTTTAAACTACTACGTACGTACTAATATTTTAAAGAGAGTGACTAAGGAACTTCTTGCATACTACATAAGACCTACCTACTACTATTACATTATAAGTACAATGAATAGATTCACTGACACCAAGATGGTATTTAACCCCTTGTCTTACAAACTTCCGAAAGGATTTTGACCTTTAATTATTTTTCTTAAGCAGCATGACTACGCCTCCTGAACTTTTTTTCAAGTTATTAATTATACAAAGTTACTTTCTTCACGCGATAATCCAATCCACCTTTGCTACAAGATGAATGAAACTTGTCTCTTTGATAAGCATTACGAAATGAAGATGAACTATTGTAATAATAATATCCATACCAGGTATAATGTAGCAAGTGGAAAGATTAAGACTCAAGACCAGCTGCACCTACTACATAAGGCATCAGCTCATCATTAGGCTTGAGGACTCGTAGCTTTAATTTTTGAAAATGCAGATTTTTCATTAATTAGTTACCCTCTCATTCTTCTCTGCGGCTTTTGTACACTTTGCTACTTACATGCAACGAGTAAAACTTTCTCACGCAAAGATTCATGCAACCCTGCTGGAGTTTAAGTTTTACTTTAGTTCCCAATCTTATTCTTTTTACAAAATGACAAAATTAAAAATCTCTGTTAAACTTTCATGAAAAAAAAGTTTCCTCATCTGAGACACAATATTCATTAACAAGTTTTAACGAGATTAACCATTTCTGTGGAAAAATGGGAAATACGTTAATTTGCAACAAGAAAGCATGAGACTATGCCTAAATAGTAGATGATACAATACAAGAGTACTTTTGAAATTATACATTAAGTAGTCGTCTAGAGTTGTATGGAGCGTGAAGGAATTAAATTTTCATGTGAGAAACTAAATCTAAACTTTTTTCATCTTCTCATCGTCTTTCTCACAAAGTGATGCTGAGCTGATGATGATGATGATCATCATCATGGTATTATGCATGGTAGTATTACCACTAGTGGTATGGTGGTTGAAGGCGATGATGAAGATAATAGGAAAGGCGGTCTTAATTACAAACCAATGTCACTTTTTCTCCAAGTTAATACAGTTATCACGAATTTTTACATCCAGTTTCATTAACAACAAAATCTAATCCTCTTCTTGTCCCTTACACTTTTTATTATATACAGAGAGAGAAAGAGATTCAATCCAAAGACTAAATCAGCCTCCGTAGTAAAAATCCTTTAGGGGAAAAAATAAATTTACAAGTATCCATAAAGTATGCAAATGCTCTTTAAAAAATTCATCGACATGGAACATCCAAACCCCATCTTGTACTTACTTCTAAGGGAGTCTTTAAAACTTAAAAAAAGCATCTGATTTTTTTTCTCTGTGTAGTAAAAAAAAGAGTAAAGTAAAGTAATTAATCTGGATGGATGTGGCAAATTTATTACTCATTCTTGCCAATATCCTCCCAAGACCCAACTGTTACTTTATATATGATGATGATGATATTATTTTTTTAATCCTTCTTTTAAAGACTGATTTACTTTACTTTCGTGGTCGTCTGCCCTATCGTCTTCTGGGGGTTTATTTTAATGATCCTGGAAAATTCTATTAAGACTAGGAGAGAGTAGATCAGCACAGTAAAGCTAATATGCACATCACAGATTTTTTTCCTCTAGATCTCTCACCCTCTACACCCTATATGAATAGACTGCGTAATAGAAACTAATATAATAAAATATAAGAAATGAATGACTCCAGAGGAGGACCAAGCTATTAATTTTGAGATAAAATAAAGTAATAATGGCTAAGCTAGGGTCTCTATGTGGATACTCATTTTTTTCTCACGTCTGTCTATTCAATTCGTTCGGAGACCTCCCTCATTTATCATTGAGAATCCAAATGACTAAACAAGCTACCAAGATTGTATGCATTCTGCCAGAATAAAAAACACATTTAGAAAAAATCTATTGATGTTTATGCATATAGTATTTAAATACTTAGTCATGTGCATATAGGATGGTTTCAGTAACAAGTATAAAATTGAGTATCTATACAAAAATGAAATGTGGAAAAGTAGATTTTTAAGACAAGCTCAAATCTGAGGAGACAAGCTGCTTGGTATGCTTCTATATTGAGCTCATGTGGTGATCAAATTAGTTTGGCACAAAGCCTCATATCTTAGAATTATTATGAGCCCAGTTGCCCATGCACTTTGGTGCAGATAGGCTTTAAAAACAAAAATACATTCTATCATCCCTACATAAAACTCCTCAAATCCATGAATTCTACTTCTATCTATATATATTTCCAAATTTATCTAATATAATTCCTTCCAAATGAAACAAAATTTGTTTCTTTTTTATCCCTTCATTTTTTTCCGATATTGCATTCATTCAGTCACTTTGAGCTCAAACCCAAAGCCAGAAGATTAATAATTCATTTTTCCCTTTTCGTATAGTAAATTTACTTTGTGGGATAAAAAATGCACATGGTCTCAAGCCAAGCAATATAAATTGTAGCATTATTCTACACAAAACTAACCCGAGGGTTGCTACTGTTAAATTAGTATTTGCTTTTCTGCTATTGCAGCTAGTGCATGTTCATGTCAGGAAAATGCATCAATCTACTAAAAAATGAGAAATCCCCATCAAACAAAAAGCGTGTAGGATCATTTTTTTTAGGATTCAATGCATTTGGACAAAAATAAAGTAAACTTAACATTGCTTGAGGGAAGTTAGGAATAATTAAAATACGATTTTTCTCACACTCCTCCAAAGTACAAGTAAAAGTATAAATGACAATTTATACATTGTACAAAAGGTTTCCTATCAAGTTCAAGTTCATCGGGATAGTTAGTTGCTTTAAAAAGTATTCCTTGATAAGATCAAACAAGTACAAAAGAGAAAAATAGAAACTGACTATACCTCTTCCTGACAAAAATATGTAATTCATGAGATGAACTGATTTCTTGTTAAATTCTGTAATAAAATTTCGTAACTATTCTCTTGTGTCAGTTTAAAAACTTAATTTTGTCTTGGCAAACACGAAACAAAACTCTAATCAGTAAGGAAAAAAGTTGTTTATGACCTAAACTCTGAATTTTCAACCAGGTTACATTATTGTTATCTTATATTGTTTATAATTATATGCTTATTTTTCATTTGACTTCTATTGTATGGATAAAGTCGGGAAATAACTATAAATTCATTTATCCTTGCGAACGCTACTTGTCGACAACACAACGGACTGCAACAAACCGACCTTGGCTTAAGATTTAACCCTGAAGATGGATAAACATATATTTGCCACGTTACATTTTGCAGCAACTCATATTTCAATCACCACGAGCCAAAGCCATTACATTGCGGCTTGATATGTTTATAAATAAATAAATAACGAACACTTTGTGATTGCAAAAGTTGCAAAAACAGTTTAATGAAATAATACAAGAAATAATCTTGATACAATTGATTCATTGCAGAACGAAACTCACATGCAAAAATGAAAATCAGTTTCCCTTCTAATAGCAATATTTTTAAAGCTTTGCTTTTATCTTTAGTTAGTTTGCGTGATGAGAAATCAGACTAAAAGAGACGGCACACCCTTTTTAATGTGAGTGTATTTGGATGCATTAAAAGGACTTAATCAGTGATGATGATAAAACAAGTTAAATAGTATAATTTTTTATCCCCTAAAGTACGCAAGTAAGGCAGCAGGCATCCGTAGAAGCATAAATCCCAGCGTGAAGAAGGAGATGTAGTTTTTTATAAAATAAAAATTAAGCACGGATAATGAAGAATGTAGATATAATATAAATTTTAACTTCCAAAGATTTAACGTAATAGCAAAAGAGTAGAGGTAATATTATGTTGATCCTTCTCACTGCTTGGTTGCTTACACTTTTGTTCAACTTAAAGTTTAAAAACTTTACTAGCCAAGAAAGAGTCTCGAGTCTCCCGAAATCGACGAGTAATAAATACTTCATACTCATTTAGGCAAGATTTAAATCGGAGACGATTAATATTCAAGAATTTAACACTCAAAACTTGTTTTCTTCCCTTCATTAACATAATTTGCTCAAGGCGTCTCGACTCCTGCCCTCAAGATCAAACTCAAAAGAAGAAGACTCAACAATGCTTACAATTTACAAATCCTCACACATTATTCAACATTTTCTATCTATTGTATTAACCTATGTGTAGTAATAATTATATGTAGATATCGTAGGTATTCTTGTATTTGGAGAAAATAACATGGACCAAGACCTCCAGACCAAGAGCTGCTAGCTTACTTTAACAATTATTATTATTACTACAATAGAAACGAGTCTCTTCAAAGTAAATGTTAAATGTACGATATAGCTATCTAATTGGTGTCTTGTTGGTCATTAAAAATCAATATTCATATCATTCTACTTGCTAAGTCCCTCAAGAAGACTCACCTGGTGGCTTGGCTTCGGGTTTACTTATAATGCTCAAAGTTGGCATGGCTTGTTTGTAGAAATATTCCTGTGGGATAGCTAACTACCCGTTTATTTTATGGGAATACAACTTGTGCATCTAACTATTTTACACGTATTTTTCTTTATTCATTTACTTTTTCATTACTCGAACACCTGGGTTACACCAACACCTACAGCAAACTAGGCAGGCGTTGGTCGAACCCTTTAAAAATTCACTTTTTCCTGTCCTTAAATATATTATTCTGTTTTATTTACCTGAAGAACAACTCCTAATCCCCGAGAACCAACCCTTAGCAGCTAATTTAAGACTGTGACGTGAGGTTTTCCAAGTTCTTGAAATTTGAAAAGAAGATTCCTTAGCATATCATTCATCCCGTGTCTTTTTTTATTATTATTATTAAAGTTTCTAATTCTTCCCTCTGACGATGTGGGATCTATTATTGCTTATTAAATTCCATGAGATCTATTTCTCACGCGTTATGGGAATCTATGGGAAATACTTACTTGTTAGGTATTTCTCATCATCAAGCATTCCAGACCACAATGTATAAGGTTGTAAGCCTTTGGGCAGCTAATGAAAGAAATTAACGGGGTAAATCCTAACGTCTACGATAAATGTGATAATATATAAAAAACATACCCTGTTTTCTCATGCTCTTTGATTATTACTTACTGATAGATAAGTGATTGACAAAGGATCAAGAAGGGTGCATTATTCCCCGTACATAATAATATGTAATGGTAAAATAAGTGTTTAAGAGATTACACTGTACACGATGTAAGTCCGTTTATAGATATTTTCCTAAGAAAGGTTCATGGTCATCTAGCTTCTCTTGTGAAGCTCCAATCAAGCGATAAAAATTGAAGTGTATCTTTTCCCCCTTTCTGTTGTACACTGTGGATGGCATTTACTATTAATACTCATTTAAAGGTAGGCAGTAGGCAGGTGGACCTGATCTAATTTTTATTTGTCCTTCCGATTCATCGGATTAAATTCATAATAATATAGACAATCGACATAAGGAGTTACAGTTTCATTCTTTGAAGGTGAATAGAATAGAGTCTAAATCAATAGGATATCTCTGCAGGATGTAATAAGAATGAATACCCAGGTGTGACACTAGAAAGACATTTTTGAATTTTAAAATATCTGCAGATGCCAATACTAATAATAACGAGTAATAATATTCCAAAGAAGAATCTTTATGCTCTAGCTGGATATCGATGAAATGAAATGAAGAACAAAAATTCTTTTATTTTACAAAATAAATTCTATTCTACAGCTTTTGCTTATTTGCTCCACTCCCCTTCTATAAATCTCAATAAGAGTGAATAGCTTCAATCGATCTCTTAAAATATTATTATTACTATGCAGTAAGGATTGCGTTCATTTAATGTGATTCCTTTGAGAGATGAATTAGGGACCGATTGGTGATTGGGAAATGGATGGATTGGATGGTGCGAGAAAAACAATATTGAGTCAAGCTGAGGAGTTTTCCGATTGAATGAGATTGAAACTTAAGAGAGAGAAGAATAGGGCGAGATGAGATTGTATTATATTACTTCTTCTCGTTGGATATGAAACGATTGGATATTTTATATTATTATTATGAGGAAAGAAATTACAATTGCTAATATGCCTCACTCTCGTCTACATAACAGATCAGAAGATTGAGCAATGAAAGAAATGACGTGAACGTGAACTCAGGAATGTAATGTGGTTCAATTCGGTCGGATACCTAAAGATAAGTACCTGGTCTGGGTTTCCTTTACTTTTTCTTCAATTCTGTGTACTAGTTTCAATCACTTCCAATGGATATGGATGCATAACATTAAGGGAAATTATGCCAGCAGCCACCACCTCCCCAGATACATTATTATTTGTGGGCTGGTTGAACACGTTCATTCAACTGCTTCAGTAACTTTCCTTTCATTTTCCCTTTTCTATTATTTTTCCGGGATCCAAGAATACCTTTTTTTCTTTCTTATGCAATTCCTGATATGATGGGTGGTATTGATATAGTCCAATCTCAGGTAGATAGATACTTGCAATGTATGTAATCTTCTGGCAAAGATTGTTTTTATAAAAGAAAAGGACTTTTGGATAACCCTATGTCATATGTCTCTCCGCTCAATTCAAAAGCGACCTCATTGATTTATAAAACATGCAGGATTCACTAGGACTATTACTTGAGGTAACATGAGGAGATGAACCAAGGACTGATATTATTGAAGACAAGAATCGTAGTTTGCATTTGATTGGGAAAATCAAAGAGCTCTATCAGCAATCCTATTGAACAATTCGTAACAGATGTGCGCCCATGATATGATGATCACAGTTGCCCGAAATGTGACTCAACTTGAAGAATCAAAGAATCCCAGAGAAGGAATACATTATCATTGGGTTGGAACGGAGAATACCGTTTAGTATCTTTGTATGATATGATGCAATTTAAATCTATTCGTGGAGATGTAACCTATGAGATCCAATCTCTTTTTTACTTGCGTATTTAATTGAAGGTGATGGGCGAACTTTTAAATTTAAATTAACTCACGTTGCCTTCTTATTTAGCTAGAGAGATAAATTAAATAAATGCTTATTTTTATGCTTCTGCATCATTTCGCTGTCAATATAAAATGTATATGTATGCATGCTGTAAAAAATAAGGAAATAATGAAACAAGACAAGAATTAAAACATGTAGTAAATAATATTTAACGTTCCATACAACTGGATATGTATTTCGCTTCAAAATAATAAAAAGCCAGTATAAAGTTGAAATCGAACAAAACTTGATAAGTTTAAACGTTATTAAGATTGGAGTAAGAATCACAACACAATATTTCCATTAATAAATAATCATGATAATAAATTATACAACAAATAATAAACAAAATCTGTGCATTGTACTGCACTAGGAAACTTGAACCACTGCACTGTTGATTTGTTTTTTGTAGTTAGCGAACTTAACCTATCTAATCTAATTAATTTGATAATTATACTTACAACTAAGTAACAAATTAACGTCATTTGGAGACCAACAATTAAAAATAATAATAATGATAATAATAATAATAACATAATATATAACGTAACGTTTCAGTATATAATAATAATAATGATAATAAGTTAATCATAATAAATGCTTAAAGTAATTGAACTTACAAGTAATTATGTTGAAATGTGTAATTGTTTATGAATAGATAAGTAAATAAATCCTAAAATGATTCTGTTATCTCAAGTATTACATGATTCGAATGTGTACAGGTATAAAGAAAATGATTATTCAAGAAAAATGATTTGCATCTATCTCACTGTCCCACTTAAATCTAGGCTCAAACATTAATGGTCCATTATTTGTTATGGCATTCTTCTTAGGTTTTTTAAAATAAAATATCAACGATGGTTGCGGTTGGTAGTTCAATAAACTGGTTCACAAAATACTGATATCTGGCAATTCTCCGATATAAAGTCATACATACTAAGGTCATCTGTATGTACTTGTAAAATACCATATAATATAAAATACATTGAAAGCTGAGGCATTTTTACTACAAGTTTTACTATATGTACTACTAGTTTTACACACGACCACAATTTACTGGAAAGTGCAAGTGCAGTATTTTCTTGCTTTTGCTACATATTGCTTGGTGAAAGTACATCAAGTCCGTTTCACTTACCAGAAGAGGCGGACAAGGCTGAACGCATGAGAGTTGGGGTTGTTGAGGTGGTAATATTGGATGTGGATGTGCCCAGTCCATAAAGTTGGAGTAGGTTGATCTCCTCCAATGATAAGCCGCTATTGTTGGTACTTTCAGCGTTGTTATTTGCAGTATTCATGGCATTGAACGAGTCGTTGCCCGTGACCGAACAAGGTGAAGAAAAAGAGCCCGAAGCCCCCATACCGCTACTACTTGTATTCGCATTACTAGACATTTGCAATAGTTGAAGTTGCTGCAAAAATGCCGCTTGTTGTTGACCATTCATTGATGCGGTAGTGCCCGAAGAAATATTTTCAAGTATCGTATCTAAAATCTCACTGGAATTCGGTACAGGGGAACTGGATGACTGTCTAACTGTACTTTTACTCGATGTACCACTATTTGAAAGATTTAGTTCACAACTGTTGGTGGT
The DNA here is from genome assembly GCA_034696405.1 of Isotoma caerulea. Lineage (NCBI taxonomy): Eukaryota > Metazoa > Arthropoda > Collembola > Entomobryomorpha > Isotomidae > Isotoma > Isotoma caerulea. The sequence continues at coordinate 8,857 of JAQFZZ010000403.1, forward strand.
AGTTGGAGTAGCTTTCTTTTTCGTTCCCAGATTCCCTTTTTCAATATGCACTTTGATCATGTCAATATGTTTTTTGGTAAAAATATGATCTTGAATAGAATACTTATGGGAGTACTTGAAATCGCAAAATTTACATTCTTCAGCTAGTTTCGGGGACTCGGGCTCCTGACCTGATGCCTTTTGCAGAGTTAGTTTAAATTTTTTCTCTTTTGCACGAGCATTCTGGAACCACACTTGTATAACTCGTTTTGCTAAACCTATTTCACGGCCTAACATCTCACATTCTGCCATTGTTGGGGTTTTGTAGTCAGCAAATAGACTCTTCATCACTTTCACCTATAAAATAAAACATAAGATATCAATTTTGATTCCACTCTTACAAATACAAAAGATAGAAATAAAAAGACATATAGCAGGATAACTTGGGGAATGATAAAAAAGGCAGTCGCATAAATTCAAGCATGCTATATTAATATAACCAAAGCATTTAACTGTGCAAGGGTGTCGACCTTCAAGGTTAGGTTGGCAAAAATTCTAATTCATAATATAAAATGATACAGAGAAACATTTCAGGCATCACAAAACGGTATAACTTTACATTCCAGCAGGGGATTTCGAGACAAACTTAAATCGTAAAACTGCAGTCCATACTTTCAACATAGGTAATACGACTGTTCATGAACTTCAGTCATAAAAAGATGCAACACTGACTCAACAAAAAAGGATACATGACAAAAAAAATTCTTTTATATAATGTCTGAACTCTATCCAGCAAAAAGAGGGACAGTGACATCAGCTGACCTGGAAGGCTGCCAGCTGAGTTCTAAAACGCTTATTTCCACTGTTGGCTCCTGGTCCAGATGGTATTTGGCTAGTAGTGCTAGAAGCGGGTGAGTTGGGGTTGCTATCGTGTTCATGAGATGCGTCTAATAAGTCATCCCCATCTGTTAGTATCATTGGATATGCTTTATGTCAACCCAAGGAAGATTCCAATGACCTCAAGCTATCGTACCTGTGCACGGCACTACGTTATCAAATCAATGAAAGAACTACTTGTAGAAAAGCCAAAGAAGAATGTCTATGTCAAGGTCGTAATTTTAACATTGCGAGTCAATTGCTTATGTACCTCACAATCATTTTATATTACAAAGCTGTTTTTATGATATAAAGTATCATGTGCATATGAAAATCCTGACTATTTTTCATGATGGCCGTGAACATGACATAATTATACTTGTAATCTGAGGGGGATGCATTACATAGAAAGATGTGTATATTATTATTACTTTATACAAAATCTCCATAATATAAAACATATAACATGAAAAATTCTTAACAATCATCCAATCAACAGGAAGCTAAAGCGTACCGTTTTGTTAGCTTCATATAAACAGAAACACTTAATGAAGTAGTGCAGTGCACAGGTAATAAGTAATAAAAACAGGGGTAACAGCAGAAAGAAAATACATGAATAATATTAGATAAGGAAAAACGCTTCTAATTAACATACCTGATAAGTAATCCTGAGCATCCAAAAAGCTGGTATCCATTGCCTCAGGTTTTGCAAGCGCTCGGCTCAGGTCAACAGGTTTTGAGAGGTCAAGAGGGAACTCCCCGGTAGGATTCTCACTTACCCCCGGTGAGGGCAACTCAGTTTTGACAAATCGCATACTATCTGTTGGAGTTTGGGTGCCAGATCTGCCATTCTGTGTTGCTGCTTGAACCCCCTGAGTGTAGCGTTTTAAACTTTCTTCATAAAGTTTTTTGAGTGAACTTTCCAGTTCAGCATGTGTGGACAGAGAATTTAAAAATGGGACCATCATGTTTGAGGGAGAAGTAGGAGCAGCACCAAGTGAATTAGTCGAATTTGCACCGAAACTAATAGGAACTTTCGTATTATCACCCAGGGGCGATGAGGCGGAATCGATCTCCTCATCAGGAAGAGCATCGATGTTGATATCTCCTTTGGTATACTGGTCAGCATGTTTAGCTGCTAAATGTGTCTCGAGGGCTGATTTTACTTTAAACAAAGCTGGACAGAAGGGACAACGCTTATTAATCACTTGTGCGTGTGCCCGGAACTGGCCCTTTCTTTCTCGGGCTCGAGTATTCTGAAACCATACTTGCACAACCCGTTTTTTCAGACCGACTTCACGTGCAATTGTCTCCAACATCTTCCTGCTTGGATTACTCTCGATTTGGTACTTTTGGTACAAGTAGTCCAACTGCTCAGGTAGGATTGTTGTTCGCAATCGTTTATCTCGTGGTTGTTCACTTTGATCATCATCAGTTTGCTCATCTGCAGACCATTTACGTTTTGCTGTGGCATCTCCAGCCATACTGCTTGTTGCACTGATAGACTCATCAAATACATCTTTTAAGTCATTCTCTCGATCTCTTTCTCTTTCACGTTCTCTTTCTCTTTCACGCTGTTGTTGTTGTTGTTGCTGTTGTTGAGATTGTCCCTGTCCCGATTGTTGCACCTGTCCTTGTTGTTGTTGCTGCTGTTGCTGTTGGGAATGTGCATGTTGTTGCAAAATTCCAAAAGGACTTTCAGGTGAAAACGATGGGAATAAATTAGGATTCATTATATGCACTAGTTGATGCTCTCTCCACAAGTCAAACCGTGGGAATACTAGATTACATTTGTCACATTGGAAAGAGTCATTTTGGCTCTCGAGTTTTTTCAACTCGGCATTAAAAAGAGAGGTGTTACTTGATTGAGACTGATGTACATTAGCACTTTCTCTTGAAGCAGATTCACGGAGATTGCTCGCAGCCACTGGACTTGGTCCACAACTGGATGTCATACTATTGTTATCTGTTATATTGCTATCTTGAGAGTCTTCTGATGACATTGCGGCTGCAACCTGAGCAGCTGCAGCTTGTGCTTGTGCAGATCTTTTTGCATCTTCTTCTTTAAAGCAATGTGTTTTCTGATGACGAATGAGCTCATAATACCGTTGGAATACCAAGAGACATTTTTTGCATTGATAGTTCAAACCTGGGGTCCTTTGAAACCTTCCAGCACTCTCATCTCCAGAAGAGTCTACCGGAGGCTGGTTTTCATAAACTTTCCTTGCTTTCTGACGGGCATTTTGGAACCATACAACAATAACCCTCGGACTCAAGGATAAGAGTTTGGATAAGTACTCCAAATCATCATCTTTAGGGTAGGCATTATTTTCGAAAAACTCTTGTAGAACTTTGATCTGATAGTCAGTAAACCTGGTTCGATTTGCTCTTTTGCCTGACGATGAACTCGGATTGGCACTGTTTGGCAGGGGAGGAGTTGTGAGAGGTGTGTCAGATCTCCCACTGCCCGGACTATTAACACTTACAGGAGATGCTAATGATAAAAGGCTGCTTGTATTAGGAACTTGACTTGGCGTTGCAAAATTATTCATTTTCGGGGGAGGGAGCATATTTTGGGAATTTCGAGATGAATTCGAATCCTCTTGAGGATTCATTTGCGAAGTTATTAGTGATGTTAATGTAAGGCTGCTAGGCGAGGAACTAGTACATGTTTCAGGAACTGATGAAGCAAAAGAGTTCTTAAGCATGGCAGCATTTCCGGCAGACAATCCACTAAAGGGTGAACTACTGCGCCCATGACTATGACCATGATGACTATTACTATTATGCCCATGACCCCCTTTAGAACGGGAGACTTTTACAGGTTTCTCATCTTCATGTCTGGACTCTGTCTCAGATAATTCTGATTGACTGTCATGATTTAAAAACTTCATATCCATCGGTTCGTGTTGTATGGCATGTTGCATGAGGGAGGAATGAGAAGATTGGGCGTGCGAATGCTGTTGCTGCTGTTGTGATTTTTTATGATGTGCGTCTTTTTTATTGTTATTAGGAACTGGAACGTCTACATACTGCTTTTGCTCTTCAATGGGCATTGGCATTACTTTTGCTTCCCCTGTCTTTTCATACTCTTCGAGATTTAATGTTGTTGAAGGAGGATTGCTAAAGTTGTACGGAGAGTCTTTATTTCTTTGCCTTTCTTTGAAAAGGGTGTTACGAAACCAGTGTTTAATGACTTTTGGAGGTAATCCACTTTGTTGGGCCATTTGCTGAATTTGGTCTTCAGACGGTGAGTTATTTATGTCAAAATGAGCCCTTAAAATTTTCAATTGATCATCCGTAATGCGAGTACGTGCCCTTTTCTGCTGAGAAGCAGAAGCTTGCTGTTGTTGTAAAAGTTGTTGCTGCTGTTTTTGAATAGCTGCATTCGTTGCAGAGTCCATTCTTTGGGGGTATGGGGATTGACTTTGGTTGAGCTGATTCATATTCATAGGATCAAACTGTGGAGGCATCATCATAGGAACTAATGGTGGTTGTAAATTCATGGCAGCAAGAGCGTTCATATTAATACCCAATGGTAATGCCATTCCTAACCCAGCCATCATCATCGGATTTAACATTGGATTGAAATGTTGTAACTGCGAAGCAGCCATGGCATTAAAAGCTGCTTGGACATCACTCATATGTTGTGCAAATGCCATTGGATTGTTCCCTGAATGTCCAGCTGCTGATGAAGAATTATTTCCACTTACTGAATCCGCACTGGAAGCAGGGGTAGTCGATGCCGTGGGTGTACTTGGGGCTGTGGGGTTAGTCGTGGCTGTAACGGGTTGTTCCATAGGAGGTAAGATGGGATTTTTAGCAACAGGCTCCTTTGGCTCCTCAGGTTCTTTTTCCAAGGCAGCAGCAGTCGCCTCCGCAGCTTCCACCTTTTTCAGATAGTCGCCTCTAAAATCTTCAGCAAAATTTTCAAGGACTTCCATTGAGATAACATTCTTGTGAATTTCCTCACAATGAGATTTCAAAATCCACACACTGGAAAATACTTTCTTACAGTATGGACATGTTGACTTGGCCAGTTCCGGGAACTCTTTGCTGATCTGCTCCTCCAGTTGGAGTTCTTCTTGATCATCATCACGCTTCACCCGTTTCTGATGGTACTCGTTGAATTGCATCACCACTTCAAATCCATAGCTTTCTAACAGATGCTTGAACATATGAGAGGATTTTTTATGTGGCATACTAAACCTCTGATAAGGTTCCTCTGTTGTGGGTGTTGGTACGGGAGATGAAGACGGAGAAGGGGGCTCAATAATGTTAGCAATATTATTATTTGTATTGCTACTTGGGGTAGATTGAGACTCATTTAGGAAAGCTGCAGCTGAAGTATTTGGAGTGGATGATGAGTTGGGTGAGGGAAGTGGAGGAAAGAGAGACGACAAAGAGTTTTGGAACAGACAATAGAGATGTTGATGTTGCAAAAGCTGTTCTTGTGAGTTACATGCGAAATTACAACGGGAACATGACAATGTCTGAGGGGATGATGTTATTGGAGAAACTGATGTATTTGGAGGGCTGTTGTTAGACCTTTGACTTAGATTACTTACAGGACTGGAAGACCTTATGGGAGTGGAAAATGAGACAGGTGTATCCCCCTTAGGACTTAGTAGGTCTTGCATACTCTTTTTATGTTGATCCTGTAGCTTCTGAAGTTCAGGTTGCTCTATCAAAGGTTTAGTGAGATCAATTTGTCCAGTCATGGCTAGTTCCTGTAGTTTTGAAGCTCTCGTTTGATGTAGAACGGATCGCATGTGAATGTCCAATGTTGACCCTTGGCTGTATGCAACCTTGCAGATATTGCATTTGTATGGTTTTTTATCATCATCATCGGACATAATCGATGGGCTCGAACTCACATTCACTGCTGCTGGTGGGGTTGAACTGGATGTAGTACTTTTAGAAGATGCAGACGTAACAAGATTTGTTGCGGATGATGTTAAACTGGATGTAACTGAGGTAGGGATTTGACCCAGTAGTTGGTATTGTTCTTGCGTTGCCCTTTTCAGCTTGTGTAAGTGACTTACAGAATTGTAGTGAACAAGAAGAATGTTTTTCTGGGTGAAAGATTCTTTGCAAACTTCACACTTATACGGTCTATTAGGATCCAAATACTTTTCCATTGGATAGCTCAGCTTCTCCCCTTTGCGGTGAAGCAAGGTCTTATTGTGACTAGTAAGGTAGCTTTGTCGGGTGAAAGCGACTTTACACCTGTGACATTTATACTTTCGATTTGGATCATTATAGCTATCTTCAGCCATAGATTGAGTATTCAAGTAGTCCTCAAATGCTTGTTGTTCTTTTGTACCAATGGAGTCATTACTGTCACCATCTCCACTTTCATTCATCCCACCATCATCCTTTTCACCCAACATCGAGTCATCTCGATTGTCTTCTTCCATCATCTCTTCATCTCGAGCACTTTCTTTCTTCAGAAGCTCTGTCGTCATTTGGTCAAGTAGATGTCCACTCAACCCAGCCAAAAGTAAAGGATTGTTTGCCATACTCACTTTAAATTGGTGTACTTCCTCCTCTGACAATTCCGTATGAGATGTTTCAACATGTTTCTGAAGAGCTGCAAGGGATCGAAAACTTCTACCACACAGACAGCATTTTGAAGCATCACGTATAGCATGGTATTGTGAATGATTTTCTAATTTCTCCTGTGTTTTGAATGCCAGACTACATTCACTACACCTGTATTTGTACACATGTTTCTCTGAAACAGCCATCACTTGTTTACCTCTTGCATGAATTTCTCGGAAATGCATTTGAAGACTTGGAGCAGTGGGGAAATACTGGTTGCAACCTTTTTTCCAACATAGATAACCGGGTCCTCCAGGTGTTTGCTTTATTTCTAGATGACCCAACTCATTCTGATGACAACACAATTCATCCAATGTTCGGAAACATTTTGCACAAGTTTGACACCTAAACTCTTCACTGTCACTTGCATCCTCTACTGCACTTTCACTTTCTGATCTGTCTTTATCATCATCATTAGAGTCACTTTTCAAGTCAGAGCTTGAACTTAAATTATTTCCAGATAAACGGCCAGATGTATTTAGCCAATGAGATTGATTCACCAATAATAATAATCGTTGAAGTCCTTCAGAGTTTACACAGTGCACTTGCATTACATGATGTTCTAATGTATTTCTATCAGAACACATATCTTGACATAATGGACATGGCATACCCTCAGAATGTACTTCTTTTGACTCAGGTGAACTAGAACTTTGTTGAGGTGCAGTTGATGCAGAATTATCTTTGTCTCTCAGTCTTTCCCTTTCCCTTGAAGAACTCGAGGTTCCTGACAGTTCAGAATTGGAGTGTTGAGTTACGATATGGGCTTGCAGTCTAGTTTCTGACTCACATGTGAATGTACAGAAAGGGCAATTGAGATCATTTAATTCAGATGATTCCTTCTCCAATGCGTTTTTCAACACACTGTTACGTCCACCTTCGTCTCTCTTTAAATCTTTTATATTATCTGCAAATTAACAAAAAATCATTTATATTATTACTCAAGTAATAAATAATTAGAAAAGGAGCTAAATTTTTATCCCAGAAGAAATTCTACACAAATTAATTTTATTATCTCATGAGTCATGACTATTTCACAAAATTCCCCATCCGGGAGCCAAAAAAATTAAATTAATGAATTTAATGAATGTTAGATTATTATGAGTATTTATGCATTTCCTTCAATCTTAACTTCGTTTTACGCCATACCCCTTCTTCTAGAGATAATCATCTCTCTCTCGTTATGTATCTTACACATATTACAGAAATCCTCTTCCATACCTAGGAATTTATAAGTGAATTCGTGATATGATGAATGATGATGATGATGATGAATGATATGATAATACAAGATACTGGAGCCAGATAGTATTCCTTTTACTAAAACTATGATACACATTATAATGAACAACACAACATAATAAACCTTCTCGTAATTGGCCATGTGTATTAATTATTACTTAACCTCTTCCCAGCAACAATACGGACGTATTGTAATAGTTAGAGTGGTGTAATTAATTGTACCTAGAAATGTTTCATGAGCCATTGCTCAGGTGGTAAAATAAAATAAAATTGAACCTCTAGGAAAAAACACTTCAGCCATTCTAATACTTATTAAAGAGTATAAAGTTAGTAAAGTTACATAGGATATTTTCCACAATCTATCAGTATGAGGGAAGGCTAACTGAAATAATAACATACAACATCCAAGGTACTAATTACTCACATAAAAATGAAACTGATATGAAACAAGCGACGTAGCATATATAGCAGTTAATAGGTTATAGTATTGAAATGAATAGCAAAACCTCAAGCAAGTAGAACAGATTCTTTAATTAAAACCGGCATTAATTACTCAGTCTTTTCGGCTCCTACCTAATAAAACTTGTTTCCCACGAATGACTCATTAAAAGCCAGGTCACTCTCTCAAGCCCTGCCTGTCATTATTATAAAACACTCTATCATCATCATCATCCTCATCATCTATCTGCAACCAAACCAAGGAATACAAACGCTGCTACTTAAACTAAACTAACTATTATAAATAAGATTGTTCTGTTCTACGAGGATGAAATCAAAATTATCTACATTGATAAAAAAAATAAAGTACAAGTCAGTAAACTATCTGCAAGTAGAAGGCTAACCTTAAAATATGCTAAAGATCAATATATTCATTACACTGTTAATTCTCTTATGCTATATTCGTATTCAAGAATTTAATATAATAATATTATTAAGATTGGATGGACTCTTAAAACTGCACGTCATTTTCTCACTTATATTGGCATGAACTCCTGGCGTGCGTGGGATCGCGAGAAGCGTTGTAAGAAAGATGAGATTAATTTGTATAGCTACTAAAAATGCCATTAGCGTCTTCTCCAGAAGAATAAACTGTCCATGGTTGATGTTTTGTTGATGGTATAAAATTCTACAGCTCATTTTTTTCTCCTTTATAAAAATGTATTCCCACCCTCCTTGGGTAAGCAATATAATAAGATAAGATAATAATGCATAATACGCTTAATTTAAAAGTACTCATTTGAATTGCAAAATGGAATCAAAACAAAATGATTGGCTAAACGGTGAGTAAATAATGGTTATAAATTTACATATGAAATACGTAAATCAGAGACTTAAGGAAACCTCCTGTTAACCATTATTCTTGTCTTTCTTAAAACTTTTAAAAATTAGAAAAACATTTTCTTTCTCTAAGCCAAATGCTTAACGTCATCTATACAAATACAATAGGATAAACATGATAGCAGACTCAGACCGTAATGTGAAAATGAAAATTCATACATTTGTTCACTCTTAGTCTCATTCACTTGAGTCTAGTAAGTTTAAGAAGAAAGAAAATTATAAGTTTCAAACTTGTATAAAGGAGTTACAATTTTATTTATTTTTTGTGCAGAAAAACTAGAAACAAGGGAAAGAGAGATGCATTTTAGATCTGTTTTGAGCCCGTGAAATATACAAAGTTCTCTAGCAGATAGGACCTAAAGGTGGATAATATTATACTTGGTGAACTTTTGATGTGAGACGATTTGTGCGACAATACAAGCAGTATATCACTGACATCCAGTTTCACATGGCCATTCGTCTTCAAAAAAACATTTGGCTTGGGAGAGAACCGAGAAGCTTTCGAAAGTAAAAAAAATAAAACAGAAACACTACATGTGGTACTTATGTCACCTACTACATGACCTAACGACGACAAACACATGAAAGGATTTTGCTACTCATTCTTTTTCTCCTTGAAATATTTATGACCCCGTCGTAACAAATGACGATGTGCCCAGTTTATCAAAAATTCTGTCTGTTCTGTCTGTCCACCTTTTATCCTACTCTCTTATGTGATAAAAGGCGTTGATGTTCAAATAATAAATTAGAAATGCGTTTCTAATGCGTTTTTAGAATATTCTTTTAGATAACCCAGACTCAAGCCCTTTGTTCAGGTAAATGTGTAGTTATCTATCTTGAAATGCTTTAACCTTATTTATCAACTGCCTAAAATGACAAACAGAATATGGATGAATGTTTGCATTTTGCATAAAAGTAAGATATGAAAAAATCCAGCCATCATTATATTTGAAAATTTATATGATTTTCACCCTTTTCCACATTCGATGATGATGATGATAGTCATGATATAAAAAATGCATCCATATTATTATCATTTTTGGAGGAAAGACTTCTACCATACTAACTAACTACTACAATCATGCAAACCACTTGAAAAAGTATGACGATGATGTAATTCTCGTCTGCCTTAAAACTCTACTATGGTTTTTAATGAATATGGTAGGTGAAAATAATAATAGTGAAAGAAAATTAAACCAACCTTGGTCGTTGTAAAAATTCGGCGAGACATCAGCAGAGGTAGAGGAATGATTGTTATGCCCTGATGAGTCTGAATCTGGTTGCTCGAGAACTCGGAAGACTTCAGCGAGATCAGGTTGTGCATCTTTACCTTCAGCTCGTTTGGCCAGACAATGTAACTGCTCTAGTTGCAGATGCTTCAGTGACCTGAAAATGAATGGTTGTGATTTTAGGTTAAAAATGCAGTGACAATTATATACATCATGTTACTTTTATGTCTTTTCCATGCAATCACTCTCAATTTCTACCATATGTA
>JAQFZZ010000404.1:0-19346 GCA_034696405.1 Isotoma caerulea
AAGCTTCACGTGTAATAACTGTACTGCAGTCGTATTAATGTAATGGAACCAACAACAGTTTTCAGATAGACTCGAAAGTAACTACTTTGTTTAATCTAAATGTAAAATTCTACATCTTGAAAAAAAGATATAAGAAATAACGTCTTTTATTTTCGCAGACAATGTGTACAATTTATTGACGATATACCTTAACTTAAGTTAGACGATGTTCTTGGTCTATAGAATTGATCTTAACATGGTTTAATTGAATTTTGAAAAATTTCTGGACACGTAACACGTATATAACAAACTTTTAACATTTTCTTCCATTAAAACACATTTGAAAAGCTAGCTAAAGTGAAATTCAAACTTTGAAAATGTAAAAACTCCATAAAATTGAATTACAAAATAACACTAATTATCTCAGTCTACTTACAGTTCTTAAGCACCAAATTGATTCTCACAGTCGTTCAGGACATTCATCTCACACAATAAAGGTAGGTAATAGTTGATAATCCAGTCGACCAGGTACTTTACGCCATTAAAAGGTCAATTTAAAACTAAACATCTGCGATCAAAATGAGGTATTAACATTATTTGTAAAACTGTAAATTATATTCACGAACGTAGTTAAAGAAAATAATCTAGCCTAGACATTCTCAGGATAGTGAGTTTTGGTAATCCTTGGTGGCCTCATTTTGAGACTGGAATTCATACTGGAATTGGAATTTCTCCGGACACCAGTTTGAGAATTTCGACTAGCCACACTGGAAGGAGCGTATGAGAAAGGTTTCCACCATTTATGGGGATGTTGATTAGAACCTGGCTTATTCATCCCTTGTTGGTTTATCGATGTCAAACTAGACCTCCGTGGACTGTAGCTCTGACAAATGTCACTCTGTGTATTACCATCATCTGGATTTATTGATTGGTAACCATACCTTTCATCAATATTACCCCCATAGCCCGAAGAATCATCTCCCATCCCAGACTTCAAAGGGGATCTTTCAGAATGGCACGAAGGACCAGGAACGTTCGATGCAAGCGCAGAGGTAGAGTAGGAAGGCGAAGGGTACAAGGATTGACGGCGTCCATATCGAGGAGAGGCAAATGGAGTGTGAATTGAAGGACGAGGCTGAGATATCGGGGATTTATCCCAGTGACTTTCACTGGGATTCCCCAATTGTCATACAATCGTCCCCTGTAAGGGAAGGGAAGGAGCTGAAGCAGTTATTGAATCGTCTGGTGGGGTCACTTCCAAACCGATCCCTCCGTTAAGGGTCAGACGAACAGGCCGATGTACCCCTGTGGGTGGAATTCCAATCCCAAGCCCTAACTCTTCGTTTGAAGACCGCCTTCCACTATTGTTATCGTAGAGGAGTCCTTGACGAAGGGAAGATGAACGACGCATAAGAATGTCGTCCAGGTTGCCTACCCGAAGGGAATTTGACCTTGGTCTCCTAAATCATCAAAAAAAAGTTTTAAAAATGTGTAAATGTTCATGTACAAAAAGAGTGTGAGAGAGAATACTATATACTCTTCAATGAAGAGTAATAAAAGGTGATGCATTTGGTAGAAGAATGGTCTCTAATGTAACATTATGTCACTTTTGTGAAATTGTTCCACTTATTTTTCGATTTCTGTAGGGAATTACACCCCATATATTTTGAGAGAAAGTTCTACCCTACAATAATAACGTTGTTTTGTCTGAAAATAGGCTATATAAAATCATTGCGATTGCTTTTTTGGACAGAGCAAACTACAACAAGCAGTATAGTATCTATTGTGTTGTATTCTCCAGACATTTAAGTCCGGTACAATACTGACCACAATATTATTAGTAGAGAGTGAAGAGAATTGCTAGCCATTGGATTACCAACAGAATGAATATTTCATAAGTGAAAGCAAGTATGTATTATTCTCTCGTTTGTTCCACATTTTCCTTTCAATATAAAGCATCAGTGTTGAATGGACAGGTTCCGTCCTTCTATCTTCTAATTATGTGTCTGGTTCTGGTATAATAATGACTGATGCAGAACAAGAGTTTGTACTTACGAATCAGGAGAATCGGGCAATGACAAACTATTGCTTTTTGTAACCGGAGCCCTTGCAGAGTTATGAGTTTGACCAGAGAGAAGTAAGGATCCAGAGGATGACCTCCGTCTTTTTGTAGGGTCCATTATAGGGCTGGGTTGACTGAACAGGTTAAATCCCAAAGGTTGCCCATCTCCCCCATTATTGCCACCTATACCTGAGACACAGCTAAGCGTAGACTTTCTCCTTGAGTTGTGTCTTTCAAATGTCTTTTGAGCAGAGAAGGGAGTTGGCTTGATCAGATAAATGACATCTCCTTCTTTCAACTTGAGATCACAAGATGGATTAATAATAACATAAGACAAAGAACTTCGTCTTTCTGAGAAATGAAATACAGTATCTCCAAAATTAGGAAGCCCAAGACTTTGCATCCTGGAGCGAATTAAACTAGCGATTTCTGCCCTTTCTATTAAAGTAGTGTGGGTGTCTTTTGTATTAGAATCGTCATGAACTGCCACGCTGAGATAAGAACTTCGTTGAGTTGAACATCCTCCGAGACAACTTTTTGGAATGTTAATCTGAGGCATAAATGACATCCCTGAAGCTTTTCCAACTGAATCTTCTCCAGCACCTGCTCCCGAGTTTCCAGAACCATCCACAGGTACACTTATACCTGGGTCAAGAACTGGACTTGATTGTTCACTTTGAGTTTGACCTTCTGGAGAGTCTTCTGACGAAGTATCTTGCGTTCGATAAATGCCAATGGGAATTTCGCACGATGTGGAGCATAGTTTTTGGTACAGGCGTCCGTAGGTTCGAATCCATAAATCGTTGTGTGTTATTTCCAACTGAAATAAATTAATGAGGAAATGAAAGTCAGTATAAGTAAGAGTTGGTTTAACTATCCGGCTATTGTCATAACTTGAAGAACAAAGGTTGTAAAACCATTATAAAAAGATTTATAACGCTGTTATTATTCTGGCAATGATGCAACGCTTGGGACTCATTTACATTATTGAGATCATTAATTACCACATAAAACTCTGAAGTACAACTGGAGCATAAAACCTTTTTTCTACCCATTTAAGCACAATAGCTGGGATAGGACATTAATAAAGCATTTTCACCGTGTAAGCCATTTCCTCATGCATTCGTCTATTAAGTTACCTGGTTTAGTTTGTATCTTAATACGCACGTTTAAATAGGTGCTACATCAACTTCCAATATTTCTTGTCTGTTCCAAACTAGGAATACGAATCGTTAGACAATTCCTGTTTACGGAAACTTAATGTATTAAAGTAGATAGTAAAAGTAATTTACAAAAGTAGTGATTGCATTCAATCATCTAGACATTTTGTAGTTTACCATTCTTATGACATGTAATTACTGATCATAAATTTTTAATTCAGTTTTTGTCCTTCATGAACCATCTAAATTAAATTTACTTTTATAGGGCATGATGATAAAATTAGATACTTATATAGTAGGGTAATAGTTTTGATGCTTTAAATATTTATTAACTCTGAAAATTTGAAAGCGAAGATATTACTTACTTTTATATAAATCTATAGTTTCATTTATTACAGATAATTGAATGCAATCACACAATTAGATTATTTATATATAATTGTATAAAATATCAATCATTCTTGATAGAATTGTCTCCAATCCTAAAGTTTTACAAGTATTGTTAAACTCTCCACAGACATTGATGAACATTGAAAAAAGTAGTACTACTACTTTTTTTTATTAATGTTCTCTATAAACTCTCTGCTAATTTGTGAATACTTCAATACCTTTACTAGTACATATCTGAGTATTTTCTCGGCAATGAACAATATTCTACAATACAAACGATATGAATATATTAAGTTTTAAATCGAAACAAGTCATCGATTAGATGCTTAGTACAAATGATCAGGTACGGCACGGCACGCAGTTTTATATCAATAGAACAATCAGCCAGCCTGGAAATATCCATGTCCGCGTCCGGGAAAACCTTATCATTGCTGTTAGGAAGGAGGAGACCATTGTACGTACAACGTAGGTACTATATCTTATCTTAATTCGACTCGCTTTGGATTCTAAATGCCGACCAATTCATGATAAATAAATATGTCTGCATCTAACATAAAAAAAGGTTTCTTCCTATATTACCTACATGTAAATTATTAGTCATGTATACTTTCACTACTTTCTCTGCCCAATCTCCATAGGTAAATATTGTACGTGCCCATTCATAGGTAACCATTAATTTTCTAAAAATATCCTTCCATTACTGCAAAAAAATTACGTTTTTCTTGAGCTTATTCTCAAAAACATCCTGTGCAGATTCTCATAGGCAAAAATCGGGTCGAATTGTTTTCCAGTAGTACCTTCTAATTTATACCTGATAGCCGACCGCCGCACATCTCTAATTTAATAGCCGAAATAACCGGTTCGGATATCGGCTGCGGCGGTCGGCTGTAAAAATTATAGATGTTACAAAAATAATGAGCAAGGTCTGTTTCAATATCTTTGTATTTTCTACCCTGTCATTGTAACTAAATTGTCAATTAACAATTTTATTTGAATGCAAAAAGTTAATTTTAACTATTTAAATACATTAGGATAATGCTTAAGCTCCAAATTTATTCGAAGATTTTATAGTAACGTTCTACTTAAAATTCAAGCAGTATTTTTAAATGTAATATAAGACATGAACTTAAAAAAACAGTACAGAGTACAAAGTACAAATATAAATATTAACAAAAGATCTATCACAAGATTTGTGTAACACTTCTAATTTAATAGCCGAATTTAATAGCGACGCGGTTAATACCCTGCTATTAGCCATCCCATTTTACCCCACTAGACAACAAAATTACTTTTCCATATTTAGAACTGAACGAGTTTCTTTTCTTTCAACAACGAAAAAATTTGCATGGACTCTTAGATATTCGTAGTTTTCAAAATTTCATATAATTTCTTTATAATAACCCTTTTGAAAATTCTTCCCATTTACTAATCAAACCTAATCTTCAAACTCGGTCAAATCACTAAAGAGCCCAAGGACCAAGTCAATCGGTTGGAGTTAACTTGAGTTATTCGTGTCCCAGACAGACAGACGAACATGACGATCACATAAGCTCTGGGTCGAGATAAAATGCCATTATAACACATTTCTCTTGGACAGTAGACCATATCATAAAAATTGTATATCGAATGTTCAGTTACTATATGTAATAGATATCTCTCCATTTACCATCTTTTAGCAATTACAGTCATGGCTATTCAGTTTTTTGGACATGGTCTGTTTTAGTATACAGATTTTAGTAATCCGAGTAGAAATTAGGTATATTAAAACAATAGATTATATGATCAGAAAATGATCCTAAATGTCAAATTGTTTACAGCACTGGATTTTAATATATGTTCATTTTCAGCATGCATTGTATCGTTTTGCATTTCCATTTTCAACAAAAAAACTATTGGAGAATTCTTGCGAAATAGAAATGTTTTATTATGGTATTGGATATGTAACATAAGTACTAAAAATAAAACGTCTATAATGGTTGCTTCATTAAGCGAGAACAAATAAAATAACAATAGGTAACATTCTAAGATGAAGTGGTGGCCTGACTCAGTGCAGTCGCTTATGCAACTCAACGTGACTTAATTTACAAAGAAGCATTCAGCGTGAACTCATGTGAACTATACATTCACATTCTTACTTTCCATTAATAAAAAGAGGACAAAAAAGTCGTCCTCTAAAGGTGGTAGTTTCATTGCATCGCATAATATGCATTCAAGTTGAAGAATACTACTGTAGAAAGTCAGAATGATGTAATAATAATAACATTGAATATTGAATTTCAGCTTTTATATTCCAGTCTGACTTTAAGAAAAGTGAATACTACGTCTTTTGACAATTCTTCCTTTAGTTATCAATTTCAAAGGAATGTTTAAATGTGAAATGTAATGATAAGAAGAACTCCAGCTAGGATGTTTCCATCTCCGCTGTGCTCTATGAGAATGTCAAATCTCGACATTTTTACACAATGACATTTCTAGAAAACTTCTAGACGCAAGGTGCACAATTTGAGGGATTTCCAACACCAAAAAGAATTTTTATGTTCATTCGATCAAAAAGATTTTTATCAAAGCTTGTGGAATTTATGAACTCAATCACCTGGAGAAAGCTGGTGAAAGCATAAGCTCAAAAGGTGTCAATTTTTTTCTTGCACTGATCTCAATATCTCAGTTCCCTTTCATTGATTAGCAACAATGTTCGAATAAGAATAAATGGAAATAGCAGTTATATATTGTACCGAGGTAAGGAATCCTGATCCAGGAGCCTGATCGATTCCCAAAAGAAGGCGGACAAAAGTGATTAAATAGTCCTTGACAAACGCTTGGTAGAGTAATGTGTCCAACATAGAGGCAGAAAAAACACTCCCGGCTGCAAATGGAAGGCGAAACATGTAAGAGATGTGGGATCCTCTTTCCTTTTCTTTCTGTAATTTAGAAATCCAAAGACATTGTCATTCGCTTTCTCAAAATTCGTCTAAACTTTAGTAATTATAGTACAAGGTAAGGTAAAACATCACAGACTCTTTATGTACTTTTGTCTTAAGGTTGGACTATTAAACACAAATAAATTATTAACTAAATAGATTACTAGAAAATGAGAATACTATTTATCCGGGGGTTTCTCCTCAATCAAATCCATAATAGATGAAATGCTGCACGTAGATACTTCAAGGTAAACGTCTTTTACCTATTATTCTTATTACGATCATCAAGATACTATAAGGCAGTAATGTCTCAAGGTCTTCAATTTCACTAGAACCCAACGACTTTACTTAATACCTTTTTAGCTTTCCTGATAAAATGCAACTAAGCAGTTAGTAATTCAATATTAATGAGAAGCCTATTCTACCCTCTCATTTAGGTGAAAGTAATAGATTCTAAGAAATAAATAATAATAATAATGCTCCTCAAGTTCATCTTCTCATACCTAGAAGAACTAGAAGAAAGTTCATAGTCCACCAACTTTACTCAGAGAGGCGAGCTTCTAAAGTAAATATTGACACTAATGAGAACTTCGATAATGATTATGGCATGGGAGATGTTAGACAGGGGAAGTGAGTTTAAGCTTCGTCTTACTACACCAAAGTTAATGGACCAAAGACCTAGCAGACAGATGTATGATAGGATCATGTCGATGTCTAGTCTTAAATCTTGAAAAAGGTTGCATTGGCTGACTGACTGACGTTGTGTAGGTGTATCTGTAACAGCCTTGACTTTCTCCAAGATCGGAGATACTTTGGCATTTATATGCATCTGTGGGATTCTATTTTCTATTGAAACTGACAGAACATGAGAGCTAGTCAATTCGTAATTTTCACGCCTAAATTGACTAAATTTTACACTTCATCCCTTTGACTTTTACTTCCTCATGTAAATCTGATTGATTCTAGTCAAGATAAGGAAGTCTTTATGGTATGAATAGTAAAGAATCAGGGGGAAAGTTCAGGGGAACAACCAGATAACCGTGTTAAACGCTTGATAGACTGAAGAAGTCTTTGAAAAAAGTAACTGAATAATGCAGGTAGGTGCATGATGTCTACCTGTATTTTCGGTATATAAATCATCATATGCTAGAGTGGCGTGGTCGGCATTTTTTATTTTCTATATGCTGGAGAGGTTGTGACTTGTGAGTGGTTTGGTTATGGTGGGTACGCGTAACAAGACGATGCAAACACTCTTGGGAATTCTTCCTCAATTTAGGCCAATCAAATCAAATAAATCTTTCTCCAAGCAGAAGACTATGCTTAACTTTACCCTGAGATGAAAAGGTAAAGTACAACAGAATAGTACTTAGAGGAGTGTTCTACTCTTAGGTATATAATGTGATGATAATAATAAAGATATAGTGTAAAAATTCAAATAGATCCCTAGGTTATTATTATTGAAGTTGCATAATACTATAGAACACAAAGGTATTTTATTATGATTTTCAACGGTATGAAAACAGTATATTCCTGCTTCTACAGATGCATCAAGAAATAAACCGTGAACAAAGCTGACTCTACTTTCTCCAAACAGCAATAGACACGAAATTGGTATTTGATAATACGACCAAAAGATTTACCTTCACTTTCTATCTCTCACGCCTCAGCTAATTTATGGGTTGAGCAATGACTAACTAATTTATTGCACTGGGAAATTCAGAGAGCAAGAATTACCAAGGTATGTACGTAATAGCAGTACGTTCTAATTCATTCAAGTTGGAAATTAAGTTTCTGTTCCAAAATTTAACTTCGAATGAAGACTATACGTGAAGTATAATTAAGTATTAGATATAGAGTAAATTAGTAGACAGTAGTGTCAAGGGTAAACTTTTGTGAATAAATACTCTAAAAACTGGAGAACGTTAGTGGAAGAAGAGTATACAAGGTATTTTCATCGGGGAAAAAGTATGGACCTAAGCCTATCCCAAGAGCTAAGAGTATATGAAAAATTAATGACGTCTTATCACTTGTCTGTTGCTTTTCTGACCTTGGTTTGAATTTTAAATCTGAAATGATGCTATCACCTAACATTCTGATTTATTGATTGAGCTGGGTTGTCACAAAATTTGTGATATGACCTTGTAAAAGTAAGCTATTAAATTTTAAATGAAACTAAAATAATTTAATTTGTGAAATAAGTTTTCTCTCTGCTAAATATGATTGCATAGAGTGCAACTTTATATAGGCTTTAAGATTATGAAGTAGAAAGGCAAACTTCCATTTTCGAATTAAGAAAGCTTTTAACAGTACAGGTAGCCGCTAAAACTAATCCAATTGGTTTTGGAGAGAATGTTTATTTTATAAGGGGGTTATAGATGGATAATCCTTCTGTGAACATGGATTACGTTTTCATAAAATGAAACACTGTAGGTTTGCATATAGGTAACATAACATATATGAAGAACAGATTTCTGTATCATGAATTTAGACCGACAAAGTAGATGAAATAGTATTTACTTAAAGTGGAGTTGATGGACGAATTGATTGAATTTTGAGTTAAAACATACCTTTTCCATTTTGGACAGATGAAGGGCGTACGCATCATGGGCTCTAAACTGCATAAATCTCATATTGCTGGAGGTGGACAGCTCAGTGACAATTTTGATATGAGGAAAAAAGCGAAACATAGTCTGTACAGCGACAATAGTATTACAATCGGATAATGAGTCCTCCTCGGCAGAGTTGGACAATTCTTTATTGACAACGACGACACTTTCAGCTAATGTGATTCCAGCGCGGAGAAGATCGTCTAGACAGTCAATTGCTCCCAACATCCAGTAAATCATAGGGAAATGGGAGACTGCATCTAAAAAGGCAGGGTCAGGTCTTCGTTCCAAAAGTAGTATTATTGGATTTAGCCGAGATTTAGGCCGGAAATGAGCACGGAGTGGGACTATGAAGTTGTAAATTGCTGTGGACGCAAAGTCTGCTGCTATGATTATTGTACTGTTTTGCCAGTTGTAGTCGTATGCGTTTCGGTGGACGCAGTGCTCGCATGCCTGTTGATTGGAATTTATGTTAGGATAACTCTACACAATCACAAATTCATCCTGTGTTCTCGTACAAATAGCATTTCACTTTTAGTACGTACTCTACAACTGTACCAGGAACATAAAAATACCTTTACTTTAGTAGCTTGTAGGGATTTTTGGTATAGAATTTGTAGGAGAAAGTAAAAGAAATGAAATAAGAAAAAAATGTGTTTTCTTATTAGAAAAAACGTGACTACAATGAATTTTCATCTAGAATCAAGGACATCGCCTGACTGAATGAATAGTTCATTGTGTACAACTTTTTACCACTGGCTTACTAATGACATGTATTTGATTAGAATACGGTGAAAGTTATTGCCTGGGTAAACCTGTCGGGTCGTACTTTATTCCTGCGCCCATTAATGCACAAAATAAATTAAGCCATGAATGATTCCCAGCCGATTAAATTGCAACATTTTGCTTTCATAGCTAGAAACAATATATAAAATAAAGTAAGACAAAGAGAAAGTAAAAAGAAAGCTAAGTTGTCTCAGAAGAATCGATTCTAATTTATTTTTTTCTGATGCAAGTCAAGTCGCTAGTTGTTTTTCTATTACGTTGAAGTTGAACTATTATAGTTACATCGGATGCTATCTCCAATTGCATAGCTAATGCGATTTTTCACCCTTTTATACCCATGCTGAAGGACAAATTTTATTGTAAAAGGATGAGGAGGGTAAAAGTACCGACTTAAGTCTGTAAATTTAGGTTTAAAGATTTCCTTTTCTACCTGACAAAGTTGAAGACAACAGAGTTGTTTTTTCTCCTTCAGTAAGTAACAGAGAGTAGGAGTGACACCAATATAAGGTGAGACAGGAGGGAATCCTTTTACTATTGCAGTTTTGTCACCCTGGCCTAACCATGGAACTTCATCTTCAGCTTCATCATCCGATCCTCCTTCTTCATCGTCTGAGTGCCTCTCCTCGTTGAATTCATGCTCATCCATTGAACTAGAATAAGACTCAGGGACGGGAAGAATGCTTGGTCGTCTACTTTCTGTAAAGGTTATAAGAACATCAAGTAGAATAGTATAGTAATACCTCAATGTATAAATGCATAATCCCAAGTGAGTACCTTTCTACTCTAATTTGTATTCCACTCCATCACTCAAACTAATGTTCCAAACTGTAGCCAATCTACGATCACCTTTATAAGGGTAACTACGCTACGCGATATTTCCCAAAGCTATTGGGATGCATTAAGCTATTATGATTGTTTGGAATGAAAGGTGCGACTTTTACTCGACTATTGCTATATTATTATACTATAAACTATTATGAAGTAAGAGTAAGAGCAAGTAGGTAATTGGAAAGATGAGAAAATCCTAATTATTTAATGAGTCTCTGAAAGTTGAAAGCTTTTTTCTTACCTCTTCTCATAGATAGATTTGGTGGTAAGAGTAAATTACTCTCCATAGGTTTAGCCATTTGATTCAAATACTGCATGGCAACTGCTGGACCACACCCACCACCACCTCCTCCTCCAGAAGTAACGAGACCCGGTGCAGAAATTGAAGAGATGTTTGACCCGGCAGGAGATATATCTCGACTACTTGGAGCAGGTGATAAACCACCTTGACTTGCACTCAGACCTTCATATTTGACCCCTAATAGAGGTGAACTAGCTGTGCAATTTATAGTAATTTTGTCGTCTCCGGTTCCTACAACCATCCGCTCATTATTCGAAGCTCCAGAGCCAGCTGGAGCTAATGCTGCAACGTTTGAACTTTCACCACCAAGATTAACACCAGCAGCCCCACCAAGATTAGGTTGAAGAGCTGCCATATTGTCATCAAAATCAGAGTTTTCTTCTTTTGTAATACTGAAGTAAAAACAGATGTCAGATTTCCTCATGATATGCCGTGGGCCTGGATTGAGCAAAATAGTGTCTTCATAAAACTCGGGAAGCTGAGATGGTCTAACACCCACCAACGCGACTCCGTATTTCCGATGAGCATGGAATGAAGCATAAGTAAAACTTTTCCCTTCATATTCGCCGAAAAAACGGGAATCTGCTAGACGGATGTGGTAGATTTCATTCCCCGAGCAACGGCCATATAGTCTATGCCATTCTTCTCTAGAAGTCTGTCCTTCCCTAGAGAGTTCAACGAAAAAATACATTACAATACAATGCAATCTCATACACACAGTACAGTGTGGCACACACATGCACGACATTTCACAAACAATTTCACGAATCAGCAAAAAGTGAAAGTAATCAAAAGCAACTTTCACTTTTAAAATATTTATGCTTCATTTATTATTATTATAGTATAGCGAAGCACTTGAAAAGACGCAACTATAGACTACTACAATACTGAATACGTTACGAAATACCAATCATAATATTTTTAGTCCGAACCTTCCTCTCGAAGTATGAAGAAGTAAAGTGACGAGGGTCGAAGTCCCAGGGAATAAGCAATTGTTGGCGAGTAAAGCATACTTGAACTCATCTTCACAGACGACATGTTCAGCAAATCTGACATGAATTTTATTCTCAGGTCGAAAAATCTGAACGTATTGAGGAACACTTGGAGCGTAGTCTTTGACAGCCCAAGCTCTTAAAATTGTATGCTCATCTGCAGCAGTTTTGTCCGCATAATTCCTAGCCGCAAGGATGAAGCAAGCTTCAGCTTCACTCATTCGAGCACGAATCAAATCACCGTCTTTGAGACAAGAGCCTTGGATATAAATCACACGTTGAGCCCACATCGGCACTTGAAGAATCATCCTCATTGTTGTATCCAACTCCATGGGAGACAAGAGAACGACGCAGTAATCCTAAAATCATTTGGGAGAAAAAAATATAAAGCACAGTTAATACAAAGTACAATAGAGACTTCTAGTAAAATCCCACTTTCTACTGAAGATGAGTTAAAGCCGTTTGAGAAAGAGATAAACAAATCACAAACACCGAAAGAAAGATCAACAGGATCAGCTTTGTAAAAGGAAAGAACTAAACCAGAACCCAGCATACACATGCCATTTTAAAGATGAAAGGAGAAGGTGAAAGTTCATATTTGACTTTTATGTGACAACTGACTGATAGTCTTCTAAACATTAGTTAATACCTATACAGTAGGATGTAACTTTGTAACATGCAATACCTCAAGGCTTTTGTAAATAAACATTGTCCTGTCCTGACCCACTAGTACTAAAGATAAGCGTGTTTGCCAGTTCATGTCATATCTATACATCAGACGAACCCCAGTGGTTAAGTTTGGTTTGGTTTTATAATTTTATCTTGCTCAATGAGCTAGACAATTCTTTAGCCAACCCAACCCTTCGTGTATTGTATTATAGTATAGTTAATAAATTATCACAAAGTGATAAAGGCATACTGTATATTGCATAGGCACATATTTTATTTAATGATTCCTAATAATATTAAGGTTTCTTTTAAGTGTCACATCTACACTTGAAACTTTTACCTCTTGAACCTCTGATCCTAACTACATCAACAAGTTTTACCATATTGGACTTTCACTGTTCTGTTCTGTCTGAGAAGATAGTCCAAGTCTACGTCAGTCCTGTCTCTAGGTGAGAAGCTTAGGAACACTGTTTTCCCAAGAGAGCCAATCTTTTCGGCATAAGATTGGAAAATCCTTTCTGAGAGTGTTGGGAAAGTTTTTTGTTGGACTTAAGTTATTAAATGAGACTTTTGCAGACTTTTTTATTAAATGCTTTCTGTGTGTAGCAAGTCTATTATTGTAAAAGGGAACATTTTTTTTGCAGAGAATATGGAAAGAAGTAGGACTGACTGTGAAATAAAAAGTCAATTAGGGCAATGCAATTATCATGTTGTCATCAACAGAACAGTTGATTTCTAGTTTGTAGGTACAGTTTGTAATACTGTTGAATTCGTACGTGGGAAAAAAGATTAATTAGTGAAGGAAAACATAAACATTCTGATGTAAGTATTATGAGTTCTTTGATTGATTAATTAACTTATCTTCAGCATCTGGAATTTCGACGTAGTATTTTCTAGAAGCAGATCTAGACGGTATTTCTATTGGATTCTGAATGTAAATATTGAACAAATGACATAACTACCTCAATTAGCTGGTATGGTATTATTAGAGATTCTCGGAATCTTCTATTAATTGAAAAAACGATGATGCTTTCGTTATTTCCAGAAATTTGAAAGTTTTATTTGTTACCTTTATATAATCCTTTTCATTGGAAATCAGTCGCTGTGTGAATAGTGTAGGCAGATTTTATGAACTTGAATTGACGTTACAAACTTCAATAATAACTGTTATTTATTACAATTCGTTAAAAATACCTTATAAAATATTCTTGTGATTGGTGAAATATTATGCGAGCAAAAATTTCATGGAAATAATCCATAGAAAAACCAGACATTCATAGAAGTGAAGTCTGATAAGATTCAATTTAGTTCGAAATTGAAAAATACAGCTTTACCTTTTCCGTGTCATATTTTTTGGGACAATAATAGCAGTATTATTTTTTCGACGAAAATGGCAGATTGAATAACAAAATATGCTACAAAAGATAAATATAACAAATGGTGCATGAAGCTTATCAAATGTTGTGAATCTGAATAAAAGCAAGCCGCTATATAAAAAAAAGAGTAAATCGATATTGAGAAAAATTGTTATTGGACCTTTTCTAATTTAGAATCGGTTGAATAGCATTTGGATTTAATTCTTACCTGAAGTAAAGGATGGGCATAAAATTCATTTAAAAAGTCCATAATAGTATCTGCATGTAAAGTAGTGCTGCAAACGACGACATGATGATCATTTGAAGCTCGGTGAGAAGAATAATTTCCTCCCAATTTCTGTCGCTCCATCCAGGTGAAAGCTAGTTGCTCGAATTGAGTAGGGAGAACTATCAAGGCAATACATATCATGGCCACCATGAATAGTTGCGAAGGCCAAATGTCTGGGACGTAGTCTCCGTAACCAACCGTTGAAAATGTCACCTATTTAAGCAAACAGAGAGAACTAATTTCGTCATGTCAAAGGTCTACTTCAAAGAAACTCTACAAGCGCATCTTATTAGTTCGATGTCCAGAAATACTCTCCCTTATACAAGAGACAAGGGGTGCTTTAAAAGTTTGTTTAGTCTGTTTATTGCCGAGTATGGTCAAACTGTTTTCGATTTCGGGTTGAAACCTTTTATTTTTTAATTTAAACAAATACTTTTAAAAACTATTGCTGGTTTTGAAAATGTATGCTAAACATTCCACTCGTTTATTTTAAGCTTTGTAAGGGAAATGCGTAGAAATGTAGATGAGTTGCTGGTACAGACCAAATTAAGAAACAAGTCAGTTTAATCAGAGCATTTTCGAAGCAACCCTCATGAGTTTAGATGAACAAGCAATAAGCTCCAACGAATGGTAAGTAAATATATGCAGATAAATAAAATCGGGGAAATTACCACTACGAAATAAACTGCTTGGAACAAATTCAGTCGTTTATGTCCTGCTCTCTGGAAATGTTGGATTCCACATACGGATGTGAATACAAGGCAGACTAAAGTCGCCGTTAGAATTGTCAACTGTTGAGACAAGGCTGACTGATTCCTTTGCATTGCCCGATGAAGGTCATTAAACATGTTTTCAAGTGCGTATTTGGCCAGCCATGAGTTTAGAAACACTGGAATAAACATGTTCCTCGAGGGCGGATGAAATATCGTCACCAAGAACGGTACCGTGGTTAACAACTCCAGGATGAAATGTCGAGAGAGTATTTGCTGCAATAAATTACCCTGGAAAAACAAACGTATAATTATTATCATCCTCTTTTGGCATATAATCACAAAGATTTGGCATTCTATCGTCTCTTTCTAATAATTATTTACCAACATCAAAGGACAACTCAATGATGAGTTTACAATAAAACTGTTTGATTATTATAGCTTGTTCTCGTTGTAACCAAAATAATTAGCCAAATGTGATCCATTCCAAGCTAGGTATTTCTTTTAACGACAGTCTTGAGAAATGCAATTTCAACAAATATATCAAAATGTCTGTCAGAGTATTATGACATCATTATGCAAAAAAAAAACAGATCAAAAGATCAACTAAAATCAAACCGGATTTCAAGAATAAATTACCGCATCCAATTTCAGAATGAACTTGCCATGCCAGAGAAAGGAAATTAGATTGGGATTGTCTCTGGGAAATTCACATAGTGTCATCATCACCCAGATTATGTTTTTGTTCAGCCTCATAAAAGTTCATAGATGAAGTAGGCTTAAAGAATATTAATTCGAAGATTAGATTTACCCCAATGAGAGAGGTAAACTGAATGAGTTTTAAGAGATTAGATTTCGTTTGTAATTCTTGTCTCACCCTTCCTCAAACGCTTTGTTCGATGGATACTTTAATCTTTAGTGATCAGTAGTAATCACATTGCAAGAGTTTCACTCTCAGTGATAAGCCCAAATGAAATACTCTACTGCCTTGCCTAGTATATTTACTAAATCTGTCTATCTACAATTCTACCTAAAGGAAAATTAAATTGGAATTTTGGGAGTCCTGCCTGGGCTCTTGTTTCATTATTATCCTTTATCTGCCTACTCATTAGTCTTATCACACTATGTCGATTGAGACTGAAATGAGCCGATGAGTTCCTTCACCTTACGTTATACCTTATCAGCAGACAAAAACCCTAATGCAATTAAATACACCCGAACCCAACGAAGAAAGTTATATCGGTGGAAGCATGTATATATTGATCGTATATACTTACCTATCTATATGTCACTGTATGTACAGCTTACAGCTTTACCTTACCTAAGATAAGACTTACTTTGTCAGACTTAATATTGCCAATCCATATTGACCAAGAAGCCACTGGGCTTGTGTACCTATTTTGTTAGGCTTTTTCGCACGCAAATTTCTCAACTCAAGATACTAGGAGGAAGTTGTATGCATATGTTAGGCATAATGATTTTCCCATCTCATGAGATTTCCTGAGTTGATTGAACATTGAATACATATTATACTATAGAGTATGGAGACTTCCAATACAAAATAGTGAAAGCATGACGATGTGACAGAGAAAGACTCACCTTGTAGCCAAGGTAGGCAATGAGGACAGTTTCACATAAGCTGATGATTGCGAGAATCACGTGAATGATCCACATGTAGAGAGGCCTTTGTACCCAGAGTATAGCAGGCCAATTAATCATCGGATTCTCCTGGAACTGCTCCTCCGTCTTCTTTAAAGCTTCTAGGTACATCGTATTGTTGGCTATTTCGCATCCGTAACTGTAATTTAATTAAAATACGTTAGGGCATTGGGTTATAAAATTCATGTGTCTGCCTGCCCAGGAATTTATTGTGTCTACCGAGCTTATATAATGTGGACACATGTCAACCTCTCTAGAATTCACATTTCAACCTTTGTTTATTATTTAAAAGAAAAGAACCGTCATATGTCTTAAGTTTTTGTAACTGCTTTTGTTGATACAAGAAGTGGGAGAGAATATAATAGCTATTCAATGTATGCATGTGGGTTTCAAGATGTCCTGTCATAACTTTATTTTTCTAAACTCAGGTAGATATCAGATTGATTCATATCATGCTGAACTTTCTCTTTTGTAAGATTTTGTAACGAATGAGAATGACAACTACTGCTGAGATGCAGTCTAAATAATTCCATAATAGAAGGTTCATTAATCATTTCATGGGATTTTTCTTTTGTAGATATCTAAATTGCAATGTTACCGAGATAAGAAACATTCTCTGAATGAAAAACATATCTGGATCCATTGTGAGATTTGTAAATAGTATATTTCAATCTCTCAGATTTCATAAGAAATACTGTCAAATCACTTAGATTCGATTGAATAACATTTATTTATATAAAACATTTTAAATCAATTTACATCTCATAACGAAAACTATTAGATTTAAAAAATATACTTACGTTGTCTCTTATAAAACCTCAACTACATCAATCATTATTATTGTATTTTTACTCATAATTGATTTAAAAGAAAGGAATATACGACATCAAGTTGAAGCCCCAACAGCTGAGGGCAGTAAAAAAAGTATAGATAGAAGATCGCAAAGAAGGAGAGAAAATTATCTTAAATGGTTTAAAGTATACTCAAGCTCCTTCCTGCTAAGTGAGCCATTAGATAAGAAACGGTCATCTGGGAGTAACTACCTTACAAATGTAATGTTTAAGTATCACTTATCCACGTCGTGTTTTATCTGCAAAGCTACTTACATCCATATCGACTTAAACTTTACCACTACCACCATAAGTAAATTATTGCATTGGTAATGTAATCGCCCAGATGATGATGCATCAGAGTCAGTTTTCTCCCAGACTGATTCATAAAAAGAGAAAATACTTTCACCTTTCTCCCTGCATTATATCACCTTCTAATCTTTCTCTATATGTACTATACTTCCCTCTACTCTCTAATAGACATGGAAAAGTCATATAAATTTGGAAACTGAGCGGTGTTAGGTTTATTAAGTACTTAATGTATGGTATAGTGGTTGCCGGTTGCTATATACTAACGTAAGCCAAGCTCCATCTCATCTTCAGTATAGATCAAAGTTGTACGTGAAGATATCAAGTGCATCAACATTCAACATAAACACTTAAAATATGTCTAAGCATTATATAAATGTTATTTAAGCCGTATATTTACACTAAATAGGTTTATTAACACAGCCGCCGCCTACATGCATTAAAATAACTGAACTTTCTCCCAAAGCAGCTTACCCAAGTTAAGTCTATGTCATGTCATAAGCCTTCTTTGCTTTGCTATGACTTTGTATCAAATATGACTTTGGTGATGGTGGAGGTAAGATATGATGGTATGGTAGTAGTGGCAACGACAGTCTATTTGTCTATCTCTGTATTCAAAGATGAAGCACCTGAAACTAACGATTATTAGAAGTGAAGTGAAAGAGCTCTTTTGCTATGAGAAAGAAAAGTAGTAAATAAATCTTAAAAGGCCATTATCTTCTAGATTAGGTGGAGGTTAAAGTAGTTGAGAAAGAAGGAAGATAAATCTGAAAGGGAATTCTCGTCCATTTCAACCAACACAAACTAATGAGATCGGCTTTAACTTATCTTAAGTATTGTAGGGTAGTATAAGTAAGTACATTGAGTACATCCGTTCTATAAAAGAAAAGGCTTGATATGAATGTGATGAAACTGTTAAAGCATTACCAGAAATTCGGAACGTTCTATAGTGTCTACATAGTCTACGTCTCTCGTGGTAATTAATAAAATTTCAAAGAAATCCATTGGTTAATTTAAGCAGCTCTAATTCTTCCAACTCTTTGTGCTCATCCTATTATATTTACGTTACAAAAAGTCGCTTTTTAGCCACTTGTTCAAAAAGGTTTGTAAAGAGCTTTTGTGGGTTTGCAACATTCTAGCAGTTTTATTATTTAGGATTTTGAAAAGTCTGTCTGAGTGCTTTTATGCAGTGATAGTAGTCATACTTTTGTCCTATTGTCCTATGCTAAAAGCTAAAGAAATTCAGTCCTTTATGAAGTTTTGTAAATGAATCTTTGTTCACTTGGTGTATTACTGAAATAAGTTCGAAGCACTATTAGTTCAATTATAATAAGCTTGAATAAAGACTTAAAGGCATTTGGAATTATGAACATAAAATAGTATTTGTAATGCGTACTGATTGGCTATTGCTATTAAAATAAACCATTCAAGTACGGGTGTAACCAAGTAGCGTGAGCTGCACGTTTGAATTGTATTTGATTTGATAGTTTCAAACAATACAAC
>JAQFZZ010000405.1:0-19323 GCA_034696405.1 Isotoma caerulea
AATAGAGCGGCTAGTCGTATGCAGAAAGCTCAACAGGTAAAGTCTATAACTACCTTTTGTTTACGCATTTAAACAACAAAAAAATGTACTAAAATGACCCTAGATGCTCTTGTTTATTCATATTGAAATACTGCATGCAATGGTTATCTTGACAGTGCTTTGGTAGGAAAGTTTTGTTTGTTGTGTTTTCTTGTGTTCGTTAAAGTAAAGAATCAATTTGGAGGTACAAAATTCTGCTAATAGATCATATAATGACGGTTGTAAATTACATGGTCATCTCAGATGCCGAAAGATATAAGGGGTGGTGCCTCTTCCTGTAAGAAAGAAATATCACAGATTCCTTCCCCTGATGGTGCTCAGGCATCTCCAAAGCTCTGTACCTCACCTCAAGTTTCTACTGGAGCCTTTAGTGACTCTCACAATACAGGGAACAGTAATGAATGTTCTGCTGGTAGTACTTCTCCCTATGCAACTTCATGTTATTCTGTTACCTCATCTCCTGTACAGCCTCAATGTATGGTTTCCTATTCATCTATTGGTGGCATGTCGGGTCAGAGTCAATCATCTGGCAGTAATGTGCAAAATGTCTTCGTCGGTGCAGTAACAGCACCGAAGTCAGCTTTTGGGACGCAACAAAAAGATAATTGCAACAACAAGTATCCATTTGGAGATCATCTTATTAAGGTACTCACTCCATCGGAAATCATGAAAAGTCTACCAGATTTAAAACAAGAAGATTGCAGTTATGCTCCAGGAATGGTGAGAGTCTGGGACACGATCAAGGCTTATATATAGAACCGAATTACAAAATACGGGACATTCAAGCTAGCTCTACTATGTTTTACTCCGTCGCTTAATTCTTTCCTTTCACCTAGTGACGATGATTAGTTTTATGTGCTATGCCTGCTGAGGCTGAAGATGCATTTTTATCTCGTGTCTTACTTCCGGTTTCGGCATGTAGCATGGCTTTGTGACTTCCATCAATGAGTTTGAAATAAGTAAAGTAACCTAACGTAGGTATCTCAAGGTGTAAAGGAGTGCAACGTAACGAATGTATCTCAAGGTGTCAATGAGTGAATGTTAAAGCATGAACGGGGACAATTAATGCAATTTTTTGAATTTGTTGTAAGAGAATGGGTTCCCAAACCTCGAGGCTTGAGGCTACATAAACGATACAAGCAAGCCGAACGGTGCTTCTTTTAATGCATGTGGCGTAGAGTGAATGCAGGCAGGGTAGAAAGTAAGATGAAGTAGAATGCGAATTGTTAATTATTTCTTAGCTCCGTGCGCGAGCTAGGGCTATATAAATGAAGTCATGAATTGTACATTGATTGTTATTAAATTTTGTTAGATGTCTTATTTTAATTTAGTTTCGCTAAGAAAGTTTTGTTATGCTAGAAAAAATGATAAAATTGGGCGCTACTATCTTTAATTACGATACAGACTGGTCTGAAGATGATAGTAAGCGTAGTCGACTTTTTGATTTGAAGAGTTCAGCTAGTTACTTGTTTTCTAAGGTATTTGTTGTAGGTTAAACGCTAGGTGCAACGTAGGCATCCTTCATTTTGTGGTGCATCGATACAAATTAATGCAATTTTTAGTTGGTATCCTTAAAATACTTGTGAATGAATGTTGTATAGCTTCGCTTATGTATTAATAAACTTTCTTGAACAAGTCATATAAATTTAAGTTTGTTTGTTACAGGACCAAGATAAGCTAATTCCTCCAAAGACTCCTCGAGTCGAGACTCAGGAAGAGCGACATTGGAAGCAAATGCAGGCTCTTCGACAGCAACATTCTCAACAACATTTGCCTCTTCCTGATGCAGCGAAAGACAATCTGGCCAGTGCTAACGTAAACATGGGTGCTAGTGGAGCCCATCCTCATATACCTTACTCACCTGGAGCTGGTACTAAATATTGAAAACGAAGTTTATTAAAATAAGTTAATTATTGCAGTTTAACCTCTTGATGAATTTATAATTAAATAGCGAGTCCTGGAGTATCAATGCCTCAAAGAAATGTAGGAACAGAAGTTGCTGCTATGAGTCATGTCTCCGACAATGTCAGGCAACCATTACAAGTTGCAACACCTCATGTAAGAAATAATTGTTTTGCTTATTAAAACTACACAAACGCATATGTTATTTTCCATATTTGTTAATTGTAAATTTGTAATCATAAAGGATCAAAAGCTACCTCCACTTCCACCCTCTCAAGTTCAGTCGCCAACCTCAAGACTACCCAATCCCGCTTCATTGCAACAGCTTAAACCTGGCAATACCACTACGGAAATGCCTCCCCCAGTTCCATCAGCGATTTATGGAGCAAGGGGTAGTTTGCCGTCTCCTCAGGTTTTACGATCTCCGTTGTATACTCGAGTACCTTTCCCACATTCCCCAAGACAACCTACCCACTCTTCTAATGAAAATTATGGAAATATTCAGTCGCATGAACAATCCAGCTCTCACATGCAAATGAGGGCATTTAATGAAACAGATGGATTAGGATCATCTGACGCAATTCACTACAATCAAAATAACACGTCAGTAAGTCATGAATCAAGTGATGTGAACAATGCAAACCGGCCATCTCCGTCACCACAGGGACAGGAAACTCGTCAACATCTGCGGGACTTGTTACAGCGTCAACATGTTAAAAAGCTTGAACAAGATCAAGTTACGCCTGCAAACCCAGATGTTAGCCAGGGACCACCGCGTCAAATGTGGGGACATGGTATGTTCAGCTTATTTATATGGGTAACTTTAAGAGAGCTAGACGGTAAATATTTTTTCATATATAGAAGATTGGCAAAAATCGGGTACTGGAGATGGAACACAAGTTGTACGACATGCAGTTGGAAGTATACCACATAGTATGCAATTAAATCAGTTTCGCCAACCTTTCCTGCCTTCTTCCCATTTACGGATGCCTCCTAGCAATAAACCTAACCCAGTATCAGTGGCGCAACCGATGAATCGGCCAAACGAATTTCGGATGCAAATCAATCAACCGCAAACCTCGCCACAAGTAAGTTCAAATAAGCCTAAGTTTCTAGTGCAGGCGTTGCACATCCAACGTATTCAGTGCGTACGTAATAATATAATCAGTCCTACCAATTGGCAGTGAGTAAATAAAAAAATGTTTTAGGGTGTGGACGTACGTGCAAGAATGATGATGAGCCAGCAAAGAAGTATGATGAATATGACAGGCATTGTTCGACAGCAGCAACCTTTTCACGGTTCATCTCCAAATCAGTTTCAACAGTTAAGAAACCCAATAGATCCCTATGGTCACTTAGTGGTACAACAGCAACGGATGCAAGGTAGAGAGGTGTTTTGAATGTTCTTAATTATTCGTTGCGATATGTAACTAACACGTTCATCATTACTAAATTAGGTGGGGGCATAGTAACATCATCTCAATCAATGCTTGCGCAACAACTAGGACGGCCATTAAATACACTGGCAGTTTCTGGCGGTCAGCCAGTAACTGAACCAATAGCTCCTCAAGTTTCTCAACAACAAAATATGCAGCCTAGTCCGTCACATTCATCACAGCAAATGGCAACTACTCCAATGTCAGAAGCACCCGGTGCATTGTCCTCACCAATCCATGCTGATCATCAAGAACTTCCGGATAGTGTAACCGCTGAGCTAGAAAAGCTAGAGCAAGAGCAACATAATGAACACAATCCGGAAGCTGAAGCTGGAGATCTTGAAGATTTAGGTATGGATGATGATGACCTTCTAGGAATGGGTGCAGACTTTAATATTCTCGAGTATGCTGATCCTGAACTTGATCAAGCTGTAGGTGGAGAAAAGACCAATATTTTAGACAATTTAGATTTAGAGGAGGAAGATAAGGATGAAAATAAAGAACAAAAAAGAAAGGAAGAACCAGAAAGGTAAGAAGCATTCAAGCATGGAAGTTAATATCATTATTACTGAAAGCAAAATTTTGCATGTGATTTATTTACTTCATTGTTTCATAGTCGGGGATCTAAAAAGGAAGGAATTGAGTATTCAAGTACTGGAAAGCCCTTAAAGGCTAACAATTCGCCTAAAAATATTGAAATTACTGGACCACAAACAAACCAAGCATTAAATTCACCTTCTAATCCGAGCTATAATCACGGAGCAGAGGGAGAAGTACCTCCTATTTTACGACAAAGTCAGCCACCACCTCCTCCTTATCCTGGACCTCCACCACCTTATCCAGGAAGACCTCAGGTATGCTATTCTGACTTTCTTAAATGGTATAATGCTGTTAAAATAACCTCTAAATCCTTCTTGTAACCGATGACCAATACCTTGTTTGCCGTCTTTCTAAAAGTTTTTTTCTGACACTAATGCTTAACCTTACTTTTACTAATTGGTTGCTGTGGCTAGATGGGGATTAGAAATAGTTGTGGTGTGGGAGTTAATGTACCCCCAGGCATGGCAGTTGGGTTGGGGGTGAAGAGCTCACTTGGTGGATTCATGAGCGGTGGACGGCCTCCTCTTCAGCAACTTGCATCACCTGCCATGCATTCCAATTCTAATCCTCATTTGTCGTTGCATCAACGTAGAACTCTTCTTCTTCAGGTAAACTAAAGGTCCACATTCATGCATTGGCATGGTGCTGTCCAGTAGTCAGTCTCCTTCTCCGCTGTTTTCAAAGTCTGTCCTTTAACGTTTAACCTAGAGCTTATGCCTCTCCTAACAATAACCTATGCAGCTGATTTATGTAGTTGTGCCTCATGTGTGCAGGAACAGCCTTTACTGTTGGAGGATTTACTAGAACAAGAAAAACGGGAACAGCTACGTCAAGGTTCAGGGTTAATTGGTGCTGCTCCTGAGGAACCTCTACTCAGTGACTTTGATTTTGAGAGGTTAAAAGCAGAAGTCAACTCCTCACTTAATTTACCATCAAGTCTCTCACCTCCAAACGTATCAGGCATGTCATAATGAGTTATTTTGTATATTTTAAAACCCGTAACACTTTATTTTACTTTTACTAATAATCAGTTTTTACATGTAGCACAAAATGTAATTTCAATGTCTTCACAACAACCTGGACTGATAAATAGAAATCAAGCCACACCAAATTCAGATTGGCAGATGGATGAGGGTAACATTAGGAGACCTGATGGACTTCATATTGACTCAAATATGAGTGTTCATACCCCATCTGTCCCAAGTGGATCTCCTGCTATTTCCAATACCTCTACACCTACTACTCCAAGGGTGTCAAATTTTTCCATGCAATCCCTTCCACCTCCCCCAAATCCTCCTGAGCATCCTGCTACGGAACAGGAAAGACAAATG
Organism: Isotoma caerulea; assembly: GCA_034696405.1. Taxonomy (NCBI): domain Eukaryota; kingdom Metazoa; phylum Arthropoda; class Collembola; order Entomobryomorpha; family Isotomidae; genus Isotoma; species Isotoma caerulea. The sequence goes on from JAQFZZ010000405.1 coordinate 5,309, forward strand.
CAGATTCAATATGAGCAGTGGTTGTATGGACAGCAGCAGGTCTTATCTGTACATTTAAAATTTTTTGAAACTGAAGTCACAAAATTACGGAAAGGCAAAAAGGTTAGCTGCAATAATTGTAATATTGTAAAAATTGATTTTAATGTGTCATGCTGGTATTAATTTTGCTTGTCAAAAAATTTCAGTCTCTAAATAGCAAACTACGACAACTACGTAAAAACGGAAATGAACTTAACGAGACCGATGCTGCAGAACTAGATAGAATTGGTAAAGAGCTCCCGGGACTGCAAAAACAATTAGATCAAGCCAGAAAGCAATCACGACAACACAACTTGTTGATTCAGGTGAGGATACTGAGAATGTAAAACAATGATGCCGTAATTAAGTTTAATTAACCATAGCAAGTCCGTGTGTAATCAAATAGCAAAAGCTACAAGTTTTAATTGTATTTGTTTTGAATACTTTCAAACAGTACAATATTTTAAAATAATATTTCGAATTTCTGTCACATCTTATTTCGACTAATCTTCAATACTTATCAAAATATGTAAAATTTGACTTTTGACCTCGTTTTGTGACCTCCCTGACCTCGTAGGACAAAAACGGTTATTACAGTTGAATTTTTGACGTCCAACGCAACAAACCACGTATCAACAAGTCAATCCGTTCGAAAGTTATTGACGTGACAGACAGACGGACAGACAGAGCATTCCTACAAAGTAGCTTTCGCTACTTAATAAATAAAAAAAAACTGTAATAAATGTTTATGATTCATATTTTACGTAGGATTATCGCACCAAGCAACAAAAACGACAGCAAATGATGGGAATGAGTCCTGGACCACCTGCAGGGGGTCCACAAAGCAACTTGTCTTCCCAGCCTTCGCCGATGGGTGCTACTTCGTCATCTCCCTTACATTCTACACCTCAGTCTCCGATGCTGAGCCCGTCTCCTTCAATGGGGGGCCCATCCCCGTCTCCTCTTATGCAGCACTCGCCAATGGCTAGTCCTTTGACTCCCAGTCCCGGTCCTGCAGCAAGTGCACTTTCGCAAACATCACCAAGGGGAAATATGAACCCTAATGTTCATGTTCTAGATGATATGCAGTTTAGTCCATCCGATGGATCAAATAGACAAATTGGCTCCCAAAATCCTGGGGCAGGAGGTCGTTTGCAACTTCACCATGTATCGCAGTTACGAATGGGAGGTCAGAGTATGCCCGGACATCAAATTATGATTTCTCAATCTGGAGGGATGAATGTGGTCAACAGTGGTGGAAATGCAGGACTTATGATGAGGGGAATGACTCCTAACATGATACAGATGCAACAGCAGAGGCCAATGATGGACAGTCAGTCTGCTTTACAGCGAATGAGAGCACTTGGTCAGCAAGATCAAATAAGGTATGAGAAATTTAAATGTTAGTAACGTAAATGTTGTTATTCGCTATTTTAATTATTGCCGTACTTTTCGAAGGGGTATGAATCCAATGGGGCCAAGATTCCAAAGGATAGGAATGAATCAAGAGCTTATGATGAGAGCAAGACCCCCACCTAATTTTTCGGGTACACCTCAAATGGTAATGTCACCTGGAGGACAACATTATAATCCCACTCGTGTTCCGTTTCCAAGCCAGAGTCCAACTGGTTCAAGTATTAACCAAAATAGCTTGAGAAGTCCGTCGCCTATGACGCCCATTGGAGGTCTTGGAAGTCCGCAGAACCAGGTACGCCCTTCCCACTATTATTTTTTATTTTGGTACTTATATTTTTGTTCGCACACATTTCTATTAAAAACCCTAGGTGTTATGCTATAATAAAACATATTGCCTTACATCTCAAACTTATCCTTTTATGATTCAGATGATGATGGCTCAAAATCGTGTATCCCCCGCTTCATCACCTATGCGTAGACCATCCGGAAGTGGCAGTATTGGAAGTGCAAGTCCTATGGCAGAAAGACCTCAGAGCGTTGAAAATCCTTTGACTCCTAGGACGGCAGGGAGTAGACCACACACTCCTAGCAGCTCTGGGAATATCAACTGTCAGAACATGGATGGAATGTCCATTCAGTTACAACAGCACCCTGGTCCTATGGAGAATCATCAGCATTATAACCCAGAAAACTGTGGAATGAGTAATATAGGAAGTCCCTCGTCACATAATATGCAAAATTTTTTAAATAACTCAAAAGAATATGCACCTAATGTTAGTCACAATACAACCGAATACAATTCTTCAAACATGGGTGGCGGTGGTGGTGGTGGAAATCCGCAAATACTACCATTTCCTACTTTTTCATGGTTTGATGGGCCTTATAAACTAGGACTAAGAGGTGGTAATCCGTTTTCAGTAATCAGTGAACATACCGCATCCACTTCTAACCCAGTTGTAGAACAAAACGCTCCTGCAACCAGTGGACCAGATCTTTCCCAAGGTAGTAGCTCTCAAGACACGGCCACTTCTAACGATCTAGTCCCTGCAGATGGAAGTTCTGTGTCAAATGAGCCAGGGAACTCAAATCCTTTGAAAACAAATAGCACTCCTCTTGAGGTTCCTTGTAATCAGAGAGATGTACAAAATTCAGAGTCACCTGTAGAAGTACATGAACCCAAATCTGATCTTGATATTGATGACTCTGTACAGATAAATTCCAATAATTACACAAAATTACTATCAATCGACGAATCTCAGACTATCTTCAATAATATGGAACTTGCATTAGACTCTAGTAAGCCAACTGCTGGGTCTACAGCAGTAGAAGGAGTTTCTGAAAAACAAACGGTATTAGTGATACAAGAAAATAAATCAGAGGAGCAGCGTCTTAGTCAACCTTCAGCCCAAGCAGGAGATTCAAAAAACAGTACTGCATCTTCAAAAGATGGTATGGAATTATTTAAATTTTGCTGAACTTCTTAATAGTTGCTGCAACCATCAATTTATTGTATTTGATTATTTGCGAGCGTATTAGATGTCAAAATTTAGTTGCAAGTTAAAATGTAAAATAATTCATAAATTCACTTACAATGAAGAGGGATGGTAGGTGATACCACCTGACTAGATAGTAGTGATAACCAGACTTTTGCCTCAAGGCATGGCCAGACCCTTTGGTCGAGGCATGGCCAAGTTTTTTTATTTTCTTATTTATAGTTTATATATATAAGAATCAGCGTAAAATTTTGCATCGATTAATATGTAACTTTCAATGGGTTTCGACTTTTTTTTCGATTTTTTTGGATTATCTCAAAAACTAAGTGTACACCGATACTTGAAACTATAATTTTCGAATTCAGTTTAAAATTTGGCGTCGATTGGTGCATCGTTTGTCCGAATTGATCGAGGTGATGATTTTGGATATTATTGTAATATAGGGTACTAACTAATGATGCAGGATGATGATGATAATAACCAAGCAATATTTAAATACCTAACTCCTAGCCTGAAAATAGTGTTTAAATTTTTAAGAAAATTTGTTAATGTATTTAACGGTATATTTTTGCAGGTTTTACAAATGAAAAGCACGAAGCAATTGAAAAATTAGTGAACTGCATAAATTCCACCGAGTCTCAACAATCGCTGATAGATTCTCTTAAGGTAAATTCAGAACATTCCACCAATGCTAGGACTGAGTCTCCAAAATCTGCATCATCAAATGCTCAGTTACAGGCGTCAAGTCCGATTAACAATGCCACTATTCAAGGAGCGTCAAACATGGTAACTCAGAACCATTTACCTGCGACGTTTCACACTACTGAGCAAGTTGATGCATCTTTGAATCCAGTGTTTAAATCATCTCAACTTCCTAATACCGCAAAAAGTCAAAATTCAACACCCACATCATTAGCGACGTACGTTGTGGATTCTATAAAAGCGGCAACACTACCATTCCCATCCAGTAATAAATCTACTATGTCAGATCCTCCCCATACAAGCGCATCTGCATCATTGATAACAGTATACACAAAACCTGTTCTATCAGCACCAGTGCGAGAATCTCCTAGCACTGTCACAGCAGTCCTCTTAACGTCTCAAAAAACTTCCAGTGGTGGAATAGAAAATTCTGTAATGACTACAAATCGAACATTTGAGACGCCATCGACAGTATCTCAGCTATCCATGAGTCAGCCCTCTGTTAAGTCTCTTTTAGGAACGCATCCTTCGACAACGAACTCACCGCATTCAACCACCACAGTTGTGTTCAGTAATGTATCCAAAGGGGTGACTGTATCGGATAGTTTAAGTAATACATCTGCTCCAGTGACATCTCAATTTATGTCTAAAAAGACAACACTTGTTACTCATTCGTCGCTCCCATCTACAATCAAAAGCGGCTCAATACCAAATTCAGCAAATGCAGGAACTGTAATTGCTATAAAGTCGGAGGATTCTAATATTCTTATGCCTAAAAGTGGTTTAAATTCGATAAATTCAATGGTGACATGTGCTCAACTGCCAATTTCAACGTCATCAATAATGCACACTATACTCGCTCAGCCAAATCGGGCAGGATCTCTTCAGATATCATCACATCCTACTGCTGGTTCTTTCATTGCTACAACGTCAAGTACAGGTTCTGTGTCTTTCACTCAGGTCCCCAGTTCATCTTCAGGAGAGTCCCAAAACGCGCTTTTGAAACAATTACTGCAAAATACTGGTTGTGCAAGCATGGCACAGACGTCAGAAAACGTTGGATTTTCTCTGACCTCATGCCTGCAGAGCAGACCGGTAAACACACTTTTGCATACCTCTCATCTCTCAGAAGCAGCAACTCGAATCCCTCAGCCGACTCCAGTCATTCGACCTCCAAGGCCTGCCATTCCAACATCGCTTCCAGTTAGACTACCGATAAAGACTGAATATGTGGAAGGTATGTAAATTATATGCTGTCATGTCGTAAGTCTTTAACTCAGCGTTCTTTTATACCATTGGTATAAAATGGTACCTAGTTTTTTTGTATAAGAATCATTTGCAAGGGTGTTATCGTTTCGTAATAAATGAGGATCTTAACCCTTGGACTAAAAAATGCGTCTTACGTTTATTCTTATTTTATTGTTGAAAGAACACTTTTTAGGTTTTTTAAAACATATGTAGGTTTTTGTAACTGTACAAAGTGTAATCGTGTACTAAAGCGTATTAAAATAACATGAATGAATTATGAAATGTCTAGAATTGCATCCGCCAACTCCTACACCTGTCCGTGCAATAGAGGAGGAACAAAGATGGCAAAGCCCTGTCGATGAGCCTGTTGTTCCACCTTCGGTGTCAACAACACCTGACCAACCTATAAACCTGCCCGTATTCAATACTGAAATAAAAGAATCAATTGTGAAGGAACAGGAGCAAGTAACGAAGGTGGTGCCAGAAACTATTAATCCTAGTAAGTATTTGATTTTCAATTTGTTAATTTGGTTTAAAATTTTATCATCGTTAACAATTTTATAATTTTTTAGAATTAGCAGACACTAAAAAGCCCGACGATGAAGCCAAAAAGGCTAAACGGAGGCAATATCAGTCGAAACGAAAGCAAAATGCTGGAAAGGAAGCGGCAGCTGTACCAAAGAAAAGACCCCGCAAAGGTGGAAAAACGGAAGAAGATTACGATGCATTTATGGAAGGAGTCATGGCCCAGGTTAAACTGCTGTCAGTCGTAGGCGTTGTTGAACCTGAGCTCGGTCACACTCATAATACTTGTGCGGTGTTTGGGTCTGGTGATTATACTAAATTGAATACTAAGGGCTATTCTACTCGTTTTGGTGATATGAGTGGAATGTTTGGGCACTGCAAGAATAACTCAGTGTCAGACTTCTATAGTACAAAGCCTTTTGGAAAAGAAAGTCCTATGCCAGCTGAGAAGACGTCTTCTTCTCATAGAGGATTTTATAATCAGGAATTTGCTTCTCCTCGTCTACCTTCTTCAGGTATGTATACGACAGATAGGTACATACTTTTTTCCAATAAATTAAAAAATGTGTTGCATTAGTAACATCATTTTTTTACATTGTTAAATCAGGGGACAAGCCTCAACAGGATGATCGAACTCCAACCCCTATACGAGAAAGTGATACTCCAGATACCGTCGTTAGTTCATCTTCACCAGAATGCAGTATACGTGAAAGTCCAGACATATTTCTGGGTAAGTGTCTCAGTAACTGTTTATAACGATGTTACTTTTAATTTTCTTTCAGAAAGTTTTAAGGATTTTCTGCATTATTTACCTAGGTTTGAGATTAGTTGAGACTGACGAAGATAAAAAGAAGCATCTGCGGGATTCACCAACTATACCAATCGCATATCCCATCCCTATTCGACCATTGCTGGCTGCAAAGTTATCAAAGGCAGCAAACTACGCGGTATGTTTTGTAATTTTTCACACTTAAGATTATGCGGTACAAGTTTACAAACAGGGACAAAAATTAATCATGTTTTATTGCAGGATAAAGAAAACATTAACGACATAATTTCTGCCAAAGCTCGGTCTATGGGTCCTTTTAAAGAAAATGGAAATATAACTGTAACTCTGACGTTATCTACTACCGCGGTGGATGAAATCCGGGGGGTTCTGCGTAACCTCGCAAATATACTTTCGATTGCACCACCTGCATATCAATTGATTGAAAAAGGCAATAGTGCATCCGATCGTCAAATTTTTACTTACAAAACAAAAGATGGAAAGGACGCAGTGGACATTCAAAGCATTTTAAATGGAACAGCTAAATTCTGCAAGCATTGTGATATATTAGTCCTTAATAACATTATTACCAAACGGCCTACTGATCTCCCAGGTATGACGCCCGAGCTGATGAACTCATCTGATGAGTATCACTTCTGTAGTACAAATTGTTTGATGCAATTTTCAATGACGAATGGAGTAGTCGTCGCCTCTCAAGAAAAAGTAAGGCTGCCAGTGAAATTTATTGTTTTTAAATAAAAATGATATAGTAAGTATATCTTAATTACTCAGCGACACTTTTTAAAATAAACTACTTACTTACTTTTTTTTTTATTAAAGGCTGCTACCGTTGTGAAACACATTAATGAAACAAAAGTTGAAATAAAGGCAGAAAAAGGATTGATCAAAGATTGTAAAAATAGACCCATTAAGACTCCATTACAATCAACAATCCTGAAAAGGCCTCCTACTTTGGTAAGCAATTTCATAAAGAAGTATTTTTTTATGTATATGTTGATACAGTTTTTTCGAGCCTTTACTATTTTATTGTCTTTGAGCAATGATGAGGGTGACCAATTACCTCCAATAATATTTTAGTCGATTTCTCTATATTCGTAATTGTATTCGTTAAATCCCTCAATGTGAAAAGACAAGAATGTGACCGACTGCCGACTTAGCCCATTAGATAGACTCATGGAATCTGTAGCGAGGAGATTGTCTAAAAAACAGACAGACATTGTGAATCTTTGCATAAAGCATCGTCATTTATGTATGACGGGCCAGTTGTCAAAGTTAATTTAAATTGGATAAGTTTATGACTCAAAAATAAAGTAGAGATGTCAGGTATTTTGAAAAAATATTTTGATTCGTTTCAGTCGAAGCTTGAACCAAATCAACCAATGAATAATAAACGTCAAACTGTAGAAGGCTCAGAAAAAGACGAGAATGATCCATCACAACCAGCTCCAAAAAAATGGAAAGGTACAAGATATAAACAGTGGACATCTGCTGCACCGTTAACATTAAAGTACAAAAAACCAACAGAAAAGGAAATGACAGAGGTAGGTGTAGATTAACTTTTAACTCATTGTATGGTTATTTGGTACATATTCATAAATAATTGGTCTCATTTACAGATGCTGTTTCGACTAGGAATAACTGTTACACCTAGCAAAATTCCTGAAGACTCTCGCCGATGTATCTTTTGTCATCAAGTTGGCGATGGTGTTTCGGATGGTCCAGGGAGGTAAGTAATGCAGAATTGTATGACAGTTTATGCGAATAGCTGAAATTTTGATCAACTCCTAAAATAACTTATTCCTATTCAAGATTATTAAATTTTGATGTGGATAAATGGGTTCATCTAAACTGTGCCCTATGGTCAGAAGAAGTGTACGAGACAGAAAATGGAGCCCTGGTCAACGTAGAAGTTGCCTTACAGCAAAGTTTAACTCTGGCTTGTGTAATTTGCAAGCAAAGTGGAGCCTCTGTGAAATGTTTCAAAGTTAGATGTACATCAGTTTATCACGTTGGATGCGCTGTTAAAGATGGGTGTTCGTTTTACAAAAACAAAGTAAGTTTACTTTATTACCATAAAATCATATTTCCCATATTCTTGAATAGTTTTTGATACAAATGATGGTAACAATGCAATCCCTTAATTGTAGAGTGTATATTGCCCTGCTCATGTTCAGAAGGGTGAGAAAGAAAATGAACTGACATCATTATCAGTATTTCGCCGAGTTTATGTTCAGAGGGACGAAAATCGGCAAGTTGCTGCTGTGATGCATCATGTAGATCAACACCATCTTCTTCGTGTTGGTTCATTAATATTTTTAAATGTTGGACAATTACTGCCGCACCAGTTACAATCTTTTCACACGCGAAATTACATATACCCAGTGGGATATAAAATTGTAAGTGTATTTCCTGGTTGAGAAAATTTGAAAAAATAAGATGAAACTGGTGAAGCTAATGGCAAACCTAAATGTTGTCACAGGTACGTTTTTATTGGAGCATGAAAAAAAGCAACAAACGATGCCAGTACATTTGTTCGATTCATGAAGTGGACGGAAAACCAGAATTTCGAATAACAGCTGAAGAGGAAGGTTGCAAAGAGAATGTTTTAAAATCCGAAACGGCTCAAGGTGCTTGGCTCCAAGTTCTTGATGCTGTTTCAAAAGTACGTAACGCACATGATTCGATCAAAGTTTTCCCAAAATACATCACTGGAGAGGACTTGTTTGGACTCACAGAACCAGCAATTGTAAAGGTTAGTATTACAAAAGTAAAAACCTATGCACTGGCGAATATCTTTTCAACTGATAAGCAAATTGTCGTTTCATTAATTAGGTATTGGAATCGTTACCTGGAATTGAAACCTTGACCGACTATCATTTTAAATATGGAAGGAATCCATTACTAGAGCTACCACTTGCTATCAATCCGAGTGGTTGCGCTCGGTCGGAGCCAAAATTGAGAACGCATTTTAAAAGACCTCATACGCAACGAACTGGAGCGTCTCGAGCATCGTTACCAACGTCAGTGTTGTCATCTAGTGAGGCCGCTTGTCCTTACTCCAAGCAATTTGTTCACTCTAAGTCATCTCAATATAAAAAAATGAAACAAGAGTGGCGAAATAATGTGTATTTGGCGAGGTAATTGTCCGAATTACCTTAATCAATCACCTTAATTTTTCAATTACGTTGATCTAAACAAACAAAAATTAAATGAGAAAATCTTGAAAAATTTTAAACAGGTCTAAAATTCAGGGTTTAGGACTTTATGCTGCTCGTGATATTGAAAAGCACACTATGGTTATTGAATACATTGGCGAAATTATTCGTAATGAATTGGCTGAGCTTAGAGAAAAGAAATATGAGTCACAGGTAAAAGTCAAAATCAAACTTACTACAATCATTTTGTCTCTTTTTTCTAGGTGAGTTATTGGTTTGTTTGCTTAGGCTGATATTGCAATCAATTTTGAGTTTTAGGCAATACAGTACATAAGTAACTTCATTGATTGATTATGCTTTAAATTTTTTTCAGAACCGCGGAATTTATATGTTTCGGATGGACGATGAACGAGTAATTGATGCAACTTTGTGCGGTGGTCTAGCCCGATATATTAATCATTCGTGCAATCCAAATTGCGTAGCTGAAACAGTTGAAGTAGATCGTGACGTAAGAATTATTATATTTGCCAATAGAAGAATTTCTAGAGGCGAGGAATTAGCATATGACTATAAGTTTGAAGTGGAAGACGATCAGCACAAGATACCCTGCTTATGCGGTGCACCTAATTGCCAGCAGTGGATGAATTAGTGAAGAATCATCTTACGAAATATTTACAGATATTAAACTTTTAATGTGTGGTTTACGATAAATATTACGTAACCGATGGGAAATCTGTTTTAAAATGTCTGCAAGTTAATCACAGTTAATGTGTAGAGGAACGGAAACGGGGAGGTTGGCCGAGGACCTTCATTAAATGAGAGTTTGGTTGGATATTTGATAGCCGATGCCAGTATGAAATCTACTGAAAAATAGCTATAAGGGAGATTTGAATGATCTCGTGAAGAATGAACCAATAAAGCTCCCTAGATTGATACTTAAAAATCAATCTTATAGAGCCGCAAAATTTAATATGAAGAAATGGAAGATTTAACTGAAGAGGCTACAGCAAAAATCATGCTGGGGTCCTCCTTATCCCTCAAAAGGATTTAAACGACAATTTTATCGAGCTGATTGTCTACGTACATTATTATACTACACCTTATCATTCAAGACAGTCGAAAAGGATCTTCTGTGTGAGTTGAAGACATCTTTTGAGGAAATGACCTTCATTAAGTTATGATGTCTGTAGAATAATAAGGCTGACTCAGGAAACTGTTAGCTTAAGAGACAAAAACGTTGGTCTTTTTGTTCATTACAGGTATTAAGGTAACAAAAGATTAGGAAAGAACCTTAAAGCAATGCGATCTAGTCCGACAAATTGAAACAACATATTATGATATGAATCGATATTTATAGATTTTTTAAACCAAGATATTATATGCGCATAATATTTTGTTGAGTGCATTATTCCATTTATAATAATATTTCCACAGATTCATCTTTTATAATTACTATTGTATAAGTACTACGAAGTGATCTTTATATAAAAAATTATTATGCAGAATAGTTGCAATAGTTCTTTGTTACGATTGTAGGGTAGTTGTTTGTATTTGTATCTATTTATCATGAAGTATCAGGATAGAGTAATGTTATGTCCATTTGCGTAAGTATGGAAGCTATAATATAATATATAATGTAAAAGTTAAACTCCACGAGAACTGTATTTATTTAATGGTAATCACCGTCAATTGTGAATTAAAATGTCTGTGTCGTCATTTACACAGTTTGAGCATAATATATAATATGTACAATATCAAGTTGATGAGAAATTGATTTAGTCTAGTTTTCATCTTCAAGGAGATGAACAAGTATTTGTGCACAATAGTTTGCATAATATATTATATTCGATACGACATAGAGTCTCATGCATTGTATGTATGTCTTAATGGTGAAAACGAATTAAATGGTTATATATCATGCTTTTTGCAAAACAATAATGAATTTTGTTTGTTTTTCATTTGTCTTGTATTATAATGTGCATTTTTTGGGACTTCAGGGCAGTGGCTTAAAATTATACATACCTTTGCATTATCATCTTGGGATTCGCAAAAATAACTTTATATTATTTATATTATCTTGATGCATACTCCAACTAAACTTTTCCAAAGAAACATAACCAAAAATATCATAACAGTTGCATCAAACAAAACCCTACTCCCTGCAGATGAGCTGGTTCCCTGCCTGTAGTGTAGAACCTGCAATGTTATAATCTCAAACAGTTTCATAAGAATGGTGAATGGATTGAAGCTGGAGCATTACTTAAATTGCTAAGAGAGTTGAACACTGTAATGGTCTGCCTGAACTCATATACTATAAAACCATCAGATGTATACAATTTAAGCTTTCCCATGGTTTATACGAACATGCGGCTTGTACGCGAGCGTTCATGCCTGTAGACGAAATTTTGAAGCAAATGGACATAGGCTGGTAGTCTTTGTCTCATCTTAATGTCTTCATTTTCTTTATTTTGAAGGATGCCTGATCTCTGATGCAGTTCATGATCTTAATAATCTAAATAATAATCAAATAATAATTGATTGCACAACATTTTATTCAGAGTTATAGAAGAGAAGAGAATAAAATAGCCTATACGTATTATTTTGTTTCAATCATGAGTGCCAGGTTCTGTGTGTTTTCTGAAGACTTGTTCTAGAAAAGGTCATTTTAATGTTCAGTACGCAAGTTTTACTTGTTTGCAATAATATTACAATAATAAGAACAACTATTCTCTGTCTTCTAGAATGTATCTTTCTATTTCATGGATGAATACTAAAATAAGTGGTGCATAAAATAAGCAACGCTTTGATTATTCATACCTTTCTATTCTAGCTAGAGAGATTGTTGTAATGAAAAATGCAACTTTTACACCTGCAACTCCAGGTATGTATATGATATGAGTGATGACTGAAGGAATATCATGGTAAATATAAAATATAATATATGTAAATTGCTTTATACGTAACCAACGCAACCAAAGCCAATAACTTGAAATATGAAAATTGCCATAGGTGGGCATCAGGACTGCCTGATTAAGAGGTGCTGATCCTTAAGGACACCCTGATCGGTTTCACCTAAAGGAGGTTACAATCAATGTGAATGTTATAACTTCCTTACCGGATGTTACAATAGTGTAGTGTAACCTCCTTACGTAACATCTCATTGTACCATCCTTATGGGGATGTTACTATATATATAGTGTAACCTCCTTATCTAAATTCCATTGTAAATTGTAACATCCTTTTGGGATGTTAAAATTAGCCACTTGTGTGCCTTCTTACTTCAACCGTTTTAACGTTCCTGAGTCCAGAGAAAATCAGGCGTTCCGTAGTCCAGAGAAAATCAGGCGTTCCGTAGTCCTGATCTCCTGATAAGTTCCCCTTAAAGAATCGGTTTTTTAAAAATCGTGAAACCCGAAAAAAACAGGAAGTCCTGCTGTGTCCTAGTATCCTAAATTATGAGAACACCATAGGCAGTGCTGTGTTCTGGTAATTAGTTTGCCCACCTAAAGTGCAAATGCTAACAACCTACCTTATGTAGTTTGTCTCATTGTCTCATTAGCGAAAAGAGTGACCGTATCAAGACAAAATAATTTATCTAGATAACATTTGTTGCAAGATTGTATTATATTTCATAAAGTTGTCTTTATAGGTTGTTTTGTATTTTCACACATCATAACTAGAGCATTTTTTTTCGAAAACACTTTTTATAATTTTAAAAAGTGCAAGGCATATTTCTTGAAGATCATATAATATGATGAGAAAATGATTGATTATTGATTGACTATTGATCCGAATATTTTTAAACATCGCGCATCGTTAAGATTATTAACCTAGTAAGTATAGTATAAATCTCTATATAATCATGAATGAATCTTTAATTTAGTTATTTCCTTTATAATAATCGATTAGACATTGTGCCAACTATAGCAACAATATTCGTTCACCTGCCAAAGTCACGCTGCGCTAGTAGCTGAGTATAATACACCTTTAACCTTAAAATGTAGTATAGTATACTGTACAAAATTACAATTGAAAAATTAAGTCCAAAGGGCAGGACAAACTCGAATCAAAGCAGAAAGCAAATAAAGTGACTTCGTTGATTTCAAGTTGCCATCCAGAGGAACTAAACGGTCAACTTATTTCCATTACTAACTACAATGCTATTATGCATATGAAACATCTCAAGTAAGTTAATACAAAGCATATTTGACTACGGTTGGTACTTGGTACAATGAATGAAATCAAGTTAGCTTATCGTCATCAACGAGATACCATCCCACCCGACATATCGAAGTAAACAAGCTACGCTTATCATTTACCACTGCAGCATTCCCTTCACTCTTGATACATACCCAGTTTAATTTTATGTCGATGTAGGACGGCTCAAAGAGGAACACAACTTTGCGCATACCTTTTCTGTCAGGAAAACCAGTTCTTACGTAAGCAAATATAAACGCAAAAGAAGAACTCTTAGTTAGCATGCATTCATACCATCATACCACATACTTTAACATTTTTATATCTTTCGAATTTAATGTTTTAATTTTAATGACGAGTGACGAATCCAATCAATTATTCAGTCTGACCAACTTATTATGATTATCACTGTTGTTTATCTGTCTAGCAGGCTTTGTTTTTATGTCGTAGTTTTCAATATAGTAGTTCTTATTA
>JAQFZZ010000406.1:0-19321 GCA_034696405.1 Isotoma caerulea
CTCCTATAAGTTCAAATCAGAGGCTTCATGCATTGCCCCACGTGCATGATTTATCGATTTGCTGTCTGCACGTTCTGAAATTGAATACTTACTGTCGATTTCTGTCTCTAAGGCCAATCCGACTTTGTCTTTCGGTCTAAAATAATAAGTTTCTTCTCTCTAGCATGTATAGTACCACCCACCCAATTATTCGGCAACTATTATTAAAACATATATACAATTTACTTTTTACTATGAACTTAATATGATATTTTAGGATATAACGTGGGTGGGTTTTAGGTTTCAATTGCATGTCCATTGACCGTGTATGTAAATGAAGGGGGTTGTAAAAGCTTTTGCGGATTTTTAGTAGGTAGATAACTTCCTTGAAAAGAAAAAAATACAAGCTTCTGTATTAAATTGATGATACGGATGCCTTTTTGCCCATAAAGTAGGCTCAATTTAATTTCTTAAATTAATTTAAAACTGTAGGAATTTAGGAAATTCTGAATTTAATTTCTACGGTTTCACCGCAATAAAAAATTGTTTACACTAAAAAGATGAAAGAGCATCAACCGGAATTAAATTGTTGTGGTGTGAAATAAAGGAATTTTTTGTTTTCCTCCAAAACAACAACAACAATTATATTGAAACATTCAGATTCAGGATGTTATATTATGCACTTATGAATTATATTTTTATGCAATTTCAATTTCTCTACAAAAACAATATTTGTTATTTAAACGAAAAGATGAGTAACTTAAATGTTAAGTTAGTACACTTGGCCTCAATTCATGGCCTCTTAAACGCATAGTTTTTTATGTAAACGATGACAAACATTATTTCTAATGTTTTAATACCAACTAAGTCCAGTTCTTGTAAATAAAAGTCTAAAAAAATATCTAAACCCAATTCCGTCCAAGATTAAGAAATTAAAATTTTACTATTAGACCAATAATTAAGCAAGTATTTTCCCCCATTACTAATTCTAACTTCCAACTTACGTCAATCCACGAGCTGCATGCTAAAACAATATGTAAAATCAATTGGGTGATAAATCATCTAAAGTGCAAAGTCTACATATAAATTAATATTTCTCAATATTTCACTTTCAGTCCATCCCCCATAACTTATTACATTTTTACAATTGCATCAAAATTCATTGATTAGTAATAAATAATTGTAAAGTAGAAAAAACAATTCAGTAGATAAAATTCTCAGAATGAAAACAAACAATGGCGTGTGATACTTGTGAAGTTTTAATGTAGCAAGTAACATAAAAGGTGTTGTTTCAATTTGATAAAAACAAGCCGTACATTATTACAGGGCTAATTCATAATTTGTACACTACCCACCCATACTACATTATATGCTACCTGCTGTTATCGTAGATAAATATTTCATGTAACAAACTTAAATCTACACCCTAGATCTATGATCTACACACTGGTAGGTGTATATGTTGTAGGTGTAAAATATAACTAGCAAAATGCAAAATGGTAGAATGTAGGGATTTTCAAAGGTTTACTGGTGATGGTGACTGGTTACTGCGTGTTGTTTGGTTATATGCATTAGTGCAAATACTTGTTTGCTGGGTGATTTTTTTTATCAAGAGGAAAATCCGGTGTACAATGATTTGCACTGAATTAGCCTGGGGGGAAGTGTAACGGGAAACGGGATTCTTGTTTTATTCAATGACCGACACTGTCAGTGTTACATTCGCTTTTTTAAGCAGTTATTTAATGGAGTTTCACGCATTATTTCAAAATAGGTATTAAATGGTCATAGATTATCCAAACTTAAAATTTCATAAAGTTATCAAATTCAAGGTAAAATTAAATCAAGTTTTTACTGGAAATTTTACCATATTTTTGTTTACTTAAATTTTCAACTTGAATTTTTTTTCTGACGCAAATCCCCCTTGAAGATAATTTTTAATAAAAAAGAAATAAAAACCAAAGCTATATAAAAACGCTTGAAAGAATTTCAATACCCACAATAGTAAAAGTACAAACACTTAAAAAACTGATACCATAAATTGATAACGGATTGAAGATCTTTTAAACATTTAAACTTTGAACTTTAAACGATTATGCATGCATCTGTTAATTTAATATAGATAGTTTAAAGAAAGAAAAGATAAACCTTACATCACATGACAGTTATTGAGTAAGGTGAGGGTGAGGGTAAATACTTACTCCTTGAGGGTCTTTAAAGATTTATACCCATAGCAGAGTTACATAACGATAATTCACAATAAGGAGGCCTTAAAGCTAAGCATTAAATCTTTCACGATTGACAGTAAGTAGCATGCATGCAGGAGTGGATTGGATTGGATTGGAGTAGGCGATTTCATTAGAATATTATTTTATTAAAAGTTTTGATAAGGATTGTAAGCAAGCAATAAGATACATTATAATAATACAATGTCGTGATTCTACGTTATGATAGTTGGTTGTGGTAGACTTTCATTGTTGTCAGAATTGTGTCAAGGATACACATTGATTTGGTTACCATCACGGGTGGCTTTTAATATTAAAATAATATTGTATTTAAGAAGGCAGTGATTTCCATCCATCATCCATTTAGCCCTTTGACTGCCTGTGTAAATATAAAAATCCTACAGTAGAAAATGAATGGATGATACAATTTATTTAGTTATTGCTTAAACTATTAAATAATAGAATAGGCACTGTAGACGTTTGAAAACGTTAGATTTTTATTGTCTGACAGTAAAATATACTCGTTTTTAGGGTGTTAAGTTAGGTTAGGAATGAATTGCTTTGTTATCATATTAAACATTTCTACCCGATCGAATTTTCCCATTGTTCTGAAGAAAAGACTGGAATGTTTTTTACCGCATGGATATTTTATAGTTAAAAGCTTCCTTTTTATCGTAGGCATGAAAGTCCATGAAAATGATTTTGATAGAATGTCAAAGCCAAAGTGTTTTATTCATTAGCCTATACTTTGTTTGCACTTTGTGCTACTAGCCTTTGGGGAAGTTTTCGTCTCGTTTTTTTGCATGATATCTTGCCATTTTACTGTTAAGTTTGTGATAGGATAGCCCGTATGTATGTGTTCAGTTCTGGACTAGTCATTCGGATCGATACGGGACGACCTATTTAGGACGTTTTCATACTTCTTCGCTTTATTTACTGTTGACTGGTTGTTACTTTTAGTTTTTACTTCCTATCTTACTCTTTTGCATTATCTATTTGTCTACAAGGATTTAAGGCGTTTTGTTTAAGCAACAAGGTATGTATCATATGATCAGTTGAATAAAAGCTGGAGGTTTTATGCAAGCTATATTAATTACCTATTGGTTTGACATACAATTGGAAGGTTAGATCTTAGGTAATGCAACGTATAAGAAATGTTTTACTTGCAATTAAAATTTCATAGGATAAATTATTTAGGATGTTTCGGTGTTTTTATAAAAAAGGTTTCAGTAGTCGGTAAGGATTTCTTGCACGAGTGTAGATAATAGGATTAAAGCATATCTTAAGGTCAAACGGTGGTTTTCATAAGCTTTAAGATTAAGGTTTAGCTAGGAATAGGAAACAATTTACTATGCGATTTTGAAACATGTAATGGATATAAAAACCCGAATGAAAAAAATGCGCTAGAACATACGATTATTTTTTTTACAAAAATTGATTTAATATATTAAAATTTTAAAACAATTCGCCACAATAAACAGAACCCCCACCATCTCCAAAATCACTTTTAGATTTAGATGCAAAACATCTATTCGTGTGTGCGAATAAATGTTAATGTTTTTTAAAAAGGGAATCGTGATTGGTAAACAAAATAAAAATTGTCCTAGTCAGATGCTAAAGGTAACAATAAACAGAAGTGACATGGCTTCAACCAAACCAAACCACTATCCAATCCAATCCACCAATACGAAACCACATAATATACCATCATACCTAACCATTCCAAAACCAATAATTTTCATTCCTTTTCACCTTCAATTTCTGAAGTTATTGATGAGACAAAGTGAAAGCATAAAAGCGAATCATTTTGTAATTGGGGATTTCCATGAGATTCAATCCAATGATAAGCTTGAAATCCTTGTATAATATAATATACCTTTTGTCATTGGATGAGATTAATATTATTTTGCTATAGTGTAAAGTCAGCAGGTAGGTTACAGTACAGGTTAGTGGTCAGGTGCTTTTAGCAAGTTTTGTATTCCATTAAGCATTACAGGTGCCAGATGCTGGTTTGGTTTGGTATAATGATATTATAGGATGAAAATCGAAATACATGTCATCCTTTGTATGAATGAAGTCATAATAGGATATATAAATTATCGATTTTATTGGGGAAATCTATAGATCGTGTTGATAATCTTTTTAACAGTATTTTATCTTCATGGGTGAGGTAACTTGATTCGTGAGGAAATAAAAATTTTTATCAAAATATTATCATCATTTTTTATTAAATACAATACACTACCTTTACTCTGTTATTCCCACTTAGGAAGTAAAGTGTGGTCAGGTACTCAAAATTTTCTTAGGTGCTGCTGTATTTTACAATTTGAAAACATTTATAATTTAACAACAGAACGCATTTAACTTTCAGATGTATTAAACATATACATACACACCCATTAGAAACTAATTATTCTCCAGTTAGTTTCACCTGAATTAAAATTGCAAATGTTATGATAAACATTGTACTTATTATTGTCAGTCAACCATGCTATTGTCATTTGATTCAGTATAATTTCTATTATTTTCTCTATATTATTAAGTACCAAATGGAAATGCATCGTTGCTCTCCTCTAGCTTGTAGGTTTAGGCGTTTATGTTTATAGCTTTAATGGAAATATTATTAAGCGTAGATTGCGTAAGAAGATTCACATTAAATTTAGCGATTCAACATGGATGGATGTAAAAGATAGATAGAAATAAATTCCATACTTTACATTATGTAAAGTAAGCAAAGGGTTAGTTAGAGAGATAAGAGAGTTTTACACTTTTTTACATAACTGACTACAGTAATTCTAGTTCTAGTATCTTCTGTGATGATCAAGTATCAAAAGTATCAACCCTGTCTGACTTAACTGAAATAATTCTATTCTATTCCAAGCCATGATGAGATGACTTTAAGCTTTTTGGTTTGGTTTGGCAGTGTCAGTTATAGTACAGGAGGATAAGTGATGATGGTGGTTACTTAGTAGGTTAGCACTTTTATTTAGCAGCAGCGTTGAATGAGTTGGGATGTCTGATCTGATGGTAGAATTAAGTAGTGGCAAGTTGTAGGCTGTAGTAGGCAACCTAGGCAGAAAGAGAAGAAAAATATGTGTCAGTAGGTTATGGACACTGTACGTGTATTACGTATTGATGCCATGTAGATAGATGTAGATTACAAAAGTTTAGAATTTATCACGCGTTATTTTCACAAGTTTCTTATTTGCTATCTATCGTATGTGTAACTATTTTTACGCACTAAAGAAAATACATTATTTAAAAACATACTACTTTTAATTTTGAAATTTTAGTAATTTCACACCTGCTTCAATTGTAGATAGAAATAGAAACATGTAATTGCATAGCCAAAATGTACTTGAAGTTGAGCTCTTATATGCATCAAATATAAATTCTAAGGTTTCAGTAGGTAGTCGAAGGGAAAAGTGTATTAATGAGTTAATCAGGAAATACGGTACTACATGTAAATGTATGTTACCTCATTTCCTACATGTTGCGTTGGGTAAACTGTTACAGGAACAAAACATATTTTTTGTGCGAATTATGTAAAAGTCAAAATCAGATATGGATTTCTATTTTCAATGTGTGCCTAAATGAACAAAAGGGTACAACGATGCATAATAAACAATTTCCAATTGACTTATTCACAATATTATACAAAGTTGATGATGATGATGATGATGATAGCACTTGTTTAGTGTTCAATGGACAATGGTCAACTTGACCTGCATGATATGATACGCTAGGTAGGTATTTATTAAACACGAAGGTAATTTTTGATACATTATACCTATTTAACTACCTACCATTGTCCACTTTACATTGTTGTAGGTTCAGGTTCATCCCATTGAATGAAATTCAATTTTTTCCATCAATTTAAGATGAAACGAAAGCAAAATGCGCTGTTTAAGTAAACCGTTGAATATTTATTCAAATTTCAATGCCGTAGGGAAATTCAGCATTGAAAATTTGATCCACCGCTGGTGGCATTAGTTTATTTTATTATTTTGGTAGTGACTTGTTAAAAATCTCAAATTCCTGTAAATGTCCCAGACTCAATTTAAAATGTTCACAAACCCTTGTTACTAAATTAAAGTCAATATAAATGGATTTTCATTGAAAAAGAGTTGCGAGATAATCCTTTAAAAATATTTTTCTAGGTTAGTATGTAATATGACATAATTCAATTTTGGGAAAAATTCGTAACTGCTTTTTTGACAGTTTCTATCCAATATTTGCCTTTAAGTTTGAACACAATGTTGGATTTGTGTACAAACACGAGAAGTATTTCATAAGTAGAGATAGCATCCGAGAGTATTTATTTACTTTTTCCACTGTGACTCTGACTGACTGACTGGCTACACATAGATGATGGAATGCCTTTGACCTCAATTCATAATAATAAGAATCCAGTCATCACTCTTGGTGCAATACTGTGGTTTGGCTGTGCAGTTAGTTTTTTAGTTTAACGCATTGCATGTCTTTTTCAAATAATAAAATGACAGCATAAGCTGAATATTAGCTAAGCTACTGGGTAAAAGTTAGCGGTCGTTTGGCTAAGCTTTGTGAAATAAAATGAAATGAAAGATTAATTAAGTTCTGGGTTTGACCTATTTTCAAACGTTATATTTTATGTGTGACATTAGCATATTTATAAATTAAACAATACCTTTGGCAGGAGCGTATTATGGGCGGAAGCTTATCTTTTAGGATAGGATTGAAGATTAATAGATAAAACAAACGGAAACAATACATTTAGTCTGTATATAGTATAGGGATAATCTACTATTTGCATTTAGTAATTTTTTTACACCACAAGCCGCCATGTATTTAACTATGGATTAAAAATTTAAATTGTTTTAAATAATGTTTTTTCTTTCTACCGTTACTCTCTACTATTAAAATATTTAAAGACGTAATAAACATATTTAGCTTGTTACTTTTGTAAAAGAAATTAAAATAATATTACTGTGAACAATTAGCACTTCATTCTTATATCAATATAGAAATAGAAATACTTGTACAAGACCTAAATAAGAGTTCCGATAACGTGCAAAAAACAATGCATGTGTGCGAGTGGGTATTACGTTAATTAAATAGATTTTTGTAGACGTAATTTTTCTTGGGAAAAAATGTTCTAATTATCTTCTTTAACCAAGAAAGAAATATACAGTTAGCTAGTAAAGTTACCATGTATTTTGATCCCTATGTATCCTATTCCTATAGTATAAAGTATGATTTATCACGATGTCCCGTTTACATATGTCTAGTAGTTCTTGCTAGAACATTTTAGTTCTATGGATTATGGACATCACCTTAGTTCTTAGTGATGTTAGATAAGCACCATGAAGCAAAGCTTCAAAGTCAAAAGAACATAAACTTTGTACTTCATTAGAAAAAATACGCAAAACTATCGAGAGTTATATTTATTATCTGTGGGTTATGGTCATTCATTCTTCACGTGTTTAGTTAGTGTTTGGTATCGATGCGTGATCTTTGTAAGGTATAAAATAAAAAATTATTATAGTTCTTTCGAGCAGTTTCCACTCGTTATAATTTCCTATAGTTTTAATAATACGATTTTTACAGCTTTTTTTTTCACTATTGTTAAACTAGTTTTTTTTCTCCAGGATGGGAAAACAGTTCAATTGTTTCAATAAAAAACATAGCTTAGATAGAATATTATTCCGCACTATTGGTTTACCTCAAAAGTACTTTCGCTTAAAATGCTTATTTAAACTTATATAAAAACAAAAGTCTTCTCAATTCAAAGATGACACCAATTAAATAGATAATCCAACCAGTTTTCATAATAAATTTAATATAGAGCAGTTTAATAATATAGTACAATTCAAACAAAATTAACTACAAAAGTTAACAATCCTTTCAATACATTGATTCCAAAGATAATAATAATTATACAATCAACACATTTTTAATTTACAACCAAAGGCGCGAGTCAGTATGCAAGAAGTTAGTTGTCAGTACCGGCTCATTAATTGCTTTATATCTTACAATAAATTACAACCTAGTAATCTATGTAATACAAGAAATATTAAAATTTTAAATGGATTGCTTCCTTCCTTTCAAAAAACAATAATAAAAAAACAGTCAGACCATTTTATTACTTTAGTAAGTAATGTATAAGTTATGAGAGTGGTGTAGTATCATTAGCATTAGCATTATAGACATGAAGTTAGTTAGAGTATGGCTAATAGCTGTAATATTCTAGCTATGTAACTTCATTTAAAAGGAAAAAGTAGGTCAGCAGGCTTTGCATTTACTTTGGTACCTATTGAATAATCGACAACAAGAAGAGTAGAGAGACAACTGCATGCACAACCAAACCAAACCACTATGACAAGTATCTGCAGTAAATATAAGCAAGTAATGAAAATTACACGGAAACATCTTTCAATCTTTTATATTCATTCTTCCTGGCAAAAAAGTCCAATCTACTATAAGTAGAAAAGAAAGGTAAAGGTGTAGTAAATAAATCTTGTGTGGGATTTCTAAAGGAATTACGGTTTAAAAGTAGAATTAGTACTTAAGGCGCTTTTCGTTTTATCAGGTGTGACTATATGAGCAGCACCTTAGGCAGGATATAATATGAACCCTTTGGCAATTGGCAAGCTTTTCAGGCTTAATAACCCATATGGTAAACCCGGTAATTTCCTTATCTTTAGTTAGGTTAGGTTAGTTAGTTCACCTTTATTTCCCAAGTTGGCAACATAAAAGAAAATCCGGGACGCAGACGTGATTTGTTTATTTGCCAAAATGAATTTACCTACAATTCATCACTAATGCTTCTTATACACAATAAAAATGTATAATTCTGCTAAAGCTAGTAAACTAAGCCAAGCCACTTACCACTTTTGTGTTTACTAATTCCACGTGGTAATAAAAAAGTGCATCGCATCATCATAAAATAAACAGAAATGGCATGGTGGACAGATACTACTTCAAAATTACTTTTAAGTAGAACTACCGGACTACCAGCAAAGACTTTTATTGCCTGTGGTCAAACTATGTAATGCTGAATGCTGGTTAATAGAGGGTAAAAACTCCGATGATATTATGTAGTTTTTACTTTTGCGGGTATATAGGAAATACACATAGCATATAATATTTCTAAGATAGACGAAGTAGAATCTGAGAATATGGCAAAATCGAATTTGCACAAAAGTGGGTCAGTAGCTTATAAAAGAAGTAAAAAAAAGAGAGCCAGGACAAGCAAGGCAGAGGACATGCAACTTACACTTTATACTATAATACACTATCATAAACTACTAAGCATTATTACAGCTCAGTGTTTTCTATAAATTTTACTGTAATATGTTTTTTGTACAAAAAAAGAAAAGCCCTATGGGCTTATTAACGCTTGCTTGCTTGGTTGAAGTCTTCAATTGAAAGATTTTCCTTTTCTTAGCCTTTAAAATCTTTCATGAAAGGAAAAACACTATTTTTTATATTTAATTTTTCTGAGAACTGAACATATTCCAAAATGCTCCGTTGTCAAATTTTTGACATCTTGACATGCGAAAATAAAACATATCAGATACATATAATCCCCAACATAATTGACTCTATGGTCTGGAGTACGTCCCAAACCCCCCAAAAACAAAATTAAATAAACCAGGAAATCCGGCCAGGCTTAATAATACCCGTGTGTGGTGTGGTATGGTGCGGGTATTAGAACAATTTCCTTTAGGGAACTATATTTATTAAGAGCAGACCAGACCACCAAAGGCAATTTTGCTCTTAGAATTTCACCAGGTCAGCAGCGTGACATGTCAATTCATTTAATTGTATTTTTATATACATATATATGTTCTAGGCAATAGGTAGAATCTGAAGAGAAGAAGTAGAGGATTTTATTTGATTTGATACACTTCTCGCATGCTTTTTCATATATAGGTCAAATCATTGAGCTCCAGTTTTACATGTAGCACACAATAAGCTACTTGGTTTTTCTTCCAAGTTCCACATAGTCTTAATATTAATACCACAAGATCATACATAATAGTATAGAAAAAGTCAAATGCTACACATAAAACTAAAATTGTATCTGATGCCTTATTGGTCCTGCATGGAAAGTCATTTTGGCCAAGCGAGATGAATTTGATGATTATTATTATACCCTATCACATCCCATTATTCTACTAACCTATATATTATCAAAATGTGAACATGGTCCCGTATACCTTAGCCTAGACATAGACATAGGTATTTAAATTGTCGCCAGAGCTTAATTTTATAGGTGGATAAATAAACTGCATAATAACCTATTAAATATAAATTTACATCTATAACTGTAACACTTAGAGTGATATTAGCAAGTTTCAAAATAAGGTTAAACACCAACCATACCACCGCCTGTGGTTTTACGAGTATCTGTTGAAATTTTCTTAAATTATAGATTTTACTATTTATTACAAAATTTCGAAAAGTGCGTATTAAAAATGTTTAAATTTATTACAAGTAAATAAAAATTACTCAATCCAATTATGTACTTAAAGTAGACATGCTACATATTTAACTTAACACACGCCTATCCAATCCACCCACCAATGCATAAAATAATATATTTTATAATACACATCAGACAGTTAACTATTTAATGCCTAGGTTAAATTTGTCTAGGGTGAGACGGCCTTTACTTTGCTTATACCGTGATGATAATAACATTATTATTTCATACATAGTATTTCCCTTTTGTTTATGATTTGAATAGAAAATAGAACATTCTCGAAATAATGAGTTTTAGTTTGAACCAACTTTCACTTATTTTTTTAATTTCAGATTCTTATCTAAAATATGTGTTATACTTTTGTTATATTATTGTTATTATGTGAGTGTGACTTTGTCATATTTTGCGTGCATAATAATTCATATTTTTTTAATGTTTATATTTTTTAAGTAACCACTTTGTATTTTTCGTGTGGAACAATTGGAAATTTCAAATTTGCAATTTGCATGTATGCACTATGTTATGCATGCATAACACAACTGTAGTTTGAAATGAATATTATACAAATTAACAAATAAAGTTATTAACTTTAGGGCAAATGGTGGTTACACACAGCATAAACAATTATTAACCTCTAACCTCTTACAGAACGGCTTTGCTCAATTTATTTGAAAATTTCCATGCAAATTTCTTTTTTGTCATAATTTAGGCGAAATAAGCCCTAAAGCTTTTATTATAGCTATCTTCTAAATTTAAACTAGAATTTTTAAATTTCAACTCAAACCAGGAAATATTTACAGATAATTCTAGTGATTTATTACAATACGTGGTTGTGGCTTGATTAAATTTTTATTTTTATGCATAAATATAGAAACTAGGAAATAAAGTAATACATGGTTTGTACTAAAGAAGAGTTTGTTGTATATAAAAAAGTGAAACTAGAAAAAATTCCACTGACTGGGAAAAACGAATGTATGAAAAGCACCCTATAAATGTAATAATAGCTTTTGTGTACAATACACAGACCTGTGGTTTATTACCTAATGAATTAATGATGAAAAGAAAAGGAAAGGTTTAATCCAAATGCAGTAAGTCTGTAGTAATTAAAGATGGGATTAAAAACTAAGTATGGTAATTAACCAAGGAGGTAATAAAAGTCCAAATAAATAAAGCTTTATTTAGGAAATTTTTCGATAGAATTAATTGTTGCACTCAGATTTTTCTGAACTTGAGGAAAACTTAGGTAAAATTCAATCACGTACGGAAATACATTGTATTGTGATACATTTTTTTGCAAAAATGCTGGAAAATTGTTTGTTTTAGATTTTTAAAGCCGAAGCAAGTTTTGCTTTGCTGCTCATCCATTTCCGAACTATAACAAGCAATTCTCCTTTAACTAATGAAGATCTGATTTTTTATTTTAATTAAATTTAAAGTCTTTAAAAATTGTATTTTCCATTGTTTTAAATTTTTAAACCTGGATAAACAAATAAATAATCATGAAATTATGAAATAAGTAAATCTAAAGATAAACTTCTAAAATGCAAACTTTATACCACCCAATAAATGAGCTACCCATCCAACCAGAATAGCCTAAAGAAGGTTTGAATATAATAATTTATTACTTTACTTGCATATACATAGAGAATTGTATTTTATTTATCACGGCATACTTTAATATTACTTTAGCAAGTTTTTGCATTCACACAAATGATACTATTGCTTTTGCTGTTGTGTGTGGGAAAGTTGCAAAATTTGGCCTACTTTTTTACCAAACGTTCGTTTCATCAGATGGACTCTGCTCTTCTGTGTTTATATACTTTTTATTATGGTTATGTTGTATGTTATGGTTATTCTATATCTTCTATCTATCCTAATGACGATCGCAGATCAAGGGAATATCTGATGATAAATGCATAATTTATGCAAAATCACACCATTTTCCTGTTTTTACTACTATATATTCCTTGGTTTTTTAAGTAGATAAAAAACTTTTGAATTGCTTATATTCTATAAGCTATTATCTTAAGTCACATTCACATTATAATACATTACAGTACAGTAGTAAGGGGAAATCACACACGTACACGTACATCACGACGTGTACTCTTAATTGGTATTGTTGTTTGCCATAAATCGTCCAGAGGTTAAAGAACGTGTGAATAATTCCAATCTTGGACATCCAATATTCACGTCCTTTATAACCTTTGACCTCTTTTTTGAAAATACCTGGACATTTTATGTGTAAAAGCTTTGTTTTTTAAAATCTCTGCATATGGTTATTTAAGCATGCATGGTAAAAATAGCATTGGTTATTAAAATGTGCAAACTTTGCATCATTTTTACAGCTTCCTTCTGTCTTCGTCTTCGGTGTAAACATGAAGAAGCCATTAAAGATTCTATCCAACTGGAATTTCCGATCTTCCAGAAATAACTTGATGAGTAAAGTGTAAACAGCCATAAATAGGTCGTAACTTGGTGACAAGGGTATTTTTAGGGTTGATCAAATAAAAAAGGAAGCATGTGTGTGCTTTCATAGTAAATATTGTTTTGAACTCTTAGAAATATTAATATTAATATTAAAAATATAACCTCGGAACGTGTGTGAGTAAACACAACGGGTAAAATCTAGATTCGTAATTTGTAGTATATGAATGGGTTGAAAATTGAAATGATTTGAAGTTTTTAAGGAGTTAAATTTCCTTTGATAAATTTTAATGCTGAAATTGAGAGGCGAATGATGAGTTTTAAGCCTCCGTAATTTATTGAATAAGAAATTCTAAACGGTTTGTATTTGCTAAAATGTGTCTATAGAATCCCTAATGCCATGCATACAATAATAAAAGATGAGATGACAGTTAAATCTTGTTTATCATCGGAAATCAGAATCCGATGGTTGAAATAATTGAAAGAGATAGTTCTGTGAAAAGTGTATAGAAACTAAATTAGAAACAGGATCTTCTTAGAAGAACTATTTACTCCGCTCACACCCGCACATCCTTCCGTTTCCCTAATCTATCTAGAAAAGGTGTTCTTTATCCTTGCACAGATTATATTTATTGTCATTGTCACCATCACCATACATTGTCATCACTTACGGTAGTAAATTTAATTGTGTATAATCTGGTGGTATATGAAGGCAAGGAAATCTAAAAAATCGGTTTGTATGTCATGGGCTCTTT
Source organism: Isotoma caerulea (assembly GCA_034696405.1). NCBI lineage: Eukaryota > Metazoa > Arthropoda > Collembola > Entomobryomorpha > Isotomidae > Isotoma > Isotoma caerulea. The sequence continues at coordinate 13,854 of JAQFZZ010000406.1, forward strand.
GATGATTTTGATGATGATGATCATGGTGCTACACAGTATAGTATACATAATAAGTGATATGATACAACATAGGATTGGTTTTTAGGTTGTCTCTAGTCTGTTGAGTATGTTGGCCTAATTACTTTTACTCAAGTGTAATGCCATTAGATGAAAATGGCATCCCGTGTCTCTTCTGCATGTATCTGTATTTTTTTGTTTTATTACGTTACAGATATTTATCTCTTAGCAGGATGGATTTTTCCATTCCACTCTATAGAAAATAAATAGTTTTTCTTTTTCTGGATCTTGTTTTGAATCTGATGAACTGAGATGGAAATATCCTTTCTGGTTGGTCCTACAGTATAATTAATTTTGATCTGATCTCACGGGCAGAAATATCTGTGTCAATTGCTCTAGACAGATTTAGGTGATGGTGGATGTTCGATGTGATGACATTGGCTTGTCGAATCTTAAGCAGTACGCTCACGCTTTTAGTCTCACGTCATCCTTACTCCTTACTACGGAAGGAAATAGTTATCCTCTTATGTATCTATGTGTGTATACCAGGTATTGGTATTAGTATTACTATAATTATTACGATGGCTGATCTCAATATAAATAAAAAAAGAGAAAGCATTTTCGTAGAAAGGAAATGTATTTACTTTTTCTACCTACCTACACCCACGTATACATAACAAACACTTTAAGTGATTACGTGTTATGGTACTTGTTCCTGGTGTCTAATTATAGAATTTATATTATTACTACACAGACACAATGATAAAGCTGACGACATTTCTTCACTTTTATCGGGGAAGTCGTGCTGAGCTTTTTTGAAATTTTATTAACTTTACTTGCTTGAACGCTTTGATGCTCCTTTTGCAGTTAAATCAAGTGTTTGAGAAATATTCTTTTGGAAAGTTTCACAAGCTTAAAAAATTTTGTTTTAAAGCCGCCTGGGTATATCTTAGCAGTATGAAGTATGAAATGGAAAAAATTGTAGATGTACAACATTGCCGACAAATCAGTTTAGTAACAATCATCATAATCTGATAACAGGATAATAGTTAATCAGTAGTAAGTAGAAGAGAAATCTAGACTGTAGACGGATAATGATGATGGTGATGAGGCACACCTGCGTAGTTTACTTTATTATGTATGTAGTTCTTTCATTGATTACGATTAAATGGTCATCTCGGCATAATCCTTCGAAGTAAATGTATATCTATCTACATGTTGTAATATTGTATAGGGGTAAAATTATTTGGTAGACTTTTGCTGAGCTACCGGTTTTGTAGCGATACGAGATGCGATTATATCATACAATATACAGTTAATTTGAAAAGGGAGAGAGGGCCTTAAAAATGGAAGGCTTTGGCTTTTGAAAAAGTTGTATACCTATATATTTGTAATTGACTGCCAACAAGGCTTATGTGTGTATTAAAATGTGAAAATATAATTACAGCCAAAAGCAAAGTTATTAATTGTCGTATTATTTCCTTGTTACAGATTACGTAAATGGAGGAGAGCTTTTTACTCATTTATACCAACGGGAGAAGTTTCCATTAGACCACGTTCGAATCTACATCGGTGAGATTATCCTTGCTCTGGAAACATTGCACAAGGTATGTTTTAATTCATTTCATCATCATATTCCTCTTTGAAAACAATTATTGAAAAGTCGATTATAAACCGTTTATCATCACACCGCACCTTTAGAAAAAAATCTACATAAAATTATTTTTTACCCTATTGATTTTTACACAGAGAAAACAGACCAATAAATTTACTCTCAAATAATCAGCTCATTTTATATTCCTATTCCCTTGGCTCAACTTACGTAGACGACTTGTTGCTTATTTGTTATTGTAATTATTATTATTGACAAGTTATTGGCAGTGTGTCCTTTGAATTATCTTAGGAATAAAACCTCCACTTATATTTTTCCCAATCATCCCCGTACCATTAATGATACATACCGATGATATAATAATAATTTCAGAACAATAACATCTTTATACATAACAACAGTTTATATTATCCACAAGGCAAACTGGCTCGTTTGCTTGGGTGTTTTTTTACTTTTCAAGTTCATTGCCATTTTCTGTTACTGTTTGGTTTGGGCTATTGTTTTGTATAAAGTTGTATTTTTCGTCAACGCAAAGATAAATCACCTTAAGATAAGTTAAATAGATTAACTTAAGAACTTGAAAATACGAGGTAGTTTTAGATAGGCAGAAAGCATTTGTTGTCAAATTTAGGCTTTTAAAGCACTTACACATCCACCTGTTAAAATAATACAACACAATTACATGAAATTTAAAGGTACCAAAATATTTTTATTTTGTACCCAACAAAGCCCGTATTATTTTAATAAAAATACCACATACCACTAACGATCTACCTGTTGGTATTACTCCTACATGCCTACATTGAACGATATAAAATAGCAAAGCAATAAGCAAGGAGACTTGAGTTTACCTTCATTGTTCAATGTCAACCAGCATCCTTCAGACATAATATTACGTACACAGATATAAAGCCTTATTATGTTGGATTTGAGCTTTAAATGAAAGGAAAGATTTTAGCATTGAGACTTCCCATAGTTATAATAGTTAAGTAACGAAACGAATAGAATCTGCCATGATACCATCATGATACTTTAGTTTTGCATGATTTATTTCTACACAGAGTACGCAAGCTGAGTTAAATCTAAATGATGTCACAATTATTACAGTAATAGGTTGGAATAAGGAATGACAATAAATAATAGCAGCGATGATAATGAAACTGTTTTCCATTGAATAAAACCTACGCGCTTAAGTACAGTACATGTACATAATGTACTTTAATACCTTTATCGACCAGACCATACCACATTTCATTGATCGAAGTCTTTCATCTACGTGAAATTGATAAGGATGTCTTTAACCTTGCGTGGTGTGGTCATCAAAAGCTCGTATGGGTTGACTTAGATTTTTTTAGCTGAAATTACTTTCCTAGAACCTTATGGTACTTTAACATTGTTAAAAAGTAACCCTAGATTTTAATAGGATTTTGATTCGTACACGATTCAGATTTGACATTGACTTTACTAACATGAAGATAGGTAGGTAGGTGCAGACAGTTGAAAACTAGACATTTGGGTATATTGTAGCATATACGAAGGGTAGTGTATAGACTATGACAGGTGGTTTGATTTGATATTGACTTGACGATTTTGTTAAGCAAATAAGTAATTGAAATTACAGTTGAATGTCTCAAGTTCAGGGAAAATACATTTACAATTTGTATACATATATACACAAGTTACAATTTACAGATAAAACATTGAGGCTGTCTGTGTCTGGTTCTGGGTTTAGTTGGTGAAACTTGGAAATTATTTAATGGAAAGTTAATGATTGTTATCGAGAAATGATTCCATTGGTGAAATTGCCAGTGCAAGGTCTTTTAATTTTGTCAAAGCTTTGCGACACGCTATTTACGATTTGGGATTATTTTATTATTGTCTGCATGCGATCGGTTTTAGATTATTTTTATAGCTTGGATTGATTTTTAAAACTTTTTGTGCAGGCAAAATAACATTCTGTGTTTGTCTCTTAACATCCGGAAATGGAAAAAAAGTCTCCACGTGCCTTTTAAAGGCTTATATAAGTGTTTATTGTTGTCTTGAAGCGTTAATGACCTCGCGGTTGATAATGCAACATGAACTAACATCTTTTACCTGATAATGTAGTCTTGTCTAATGTCTAATAGTATGCAGTGCAGAGACATTAGATTAGACAGACGACATTTTATTTAGCACTCGCTAATGGGCCATGATGGGAAATCCCACCGGAGATGACCCAACTGACCTACTTTGCAGATCACATATAGAGTTTAGCTTTAGTTGGTATTAAGTGTTCTGTGTGCTGGTGTTGATTATCCATGAGGAGAAACGTTTTATGACAGAGATCGTTTTGCTAATGACATAAGGGTTTACTGTACACTCTTTGGGGGAGAATAAATGGCTTTTTAAGTCTGACAAGGACAGTTCTTTCCTTTCTATAAATGACTCTTTTAGCTTATATTAAAAAGTATCTTTTTTAAAAACTGACTTAACTCTGTCATTATGATATTTATTATGTAAGTTGTTTTAGAAAGCTCATTAATGTATTTGCAAATTCAGTTTTTGTTATTTTGTTTTACTTATAATATTAATACCTCATGGGAAGTTTACTACATAAATAAATTTTACCCATTCTGAGAATCAGAAACAGTAGAAAGAATCTAATTAACTTTTGGAGAAACTAGAGAAACACACTTGAGAGTAACGATGCAAATTATTTGGCATGGATTGTATAAGTGCATATTCAAATTCCATCGAACTTGTTTTTTACTCTTATACTATACCGAGAAAAGCAATATATGGTAATGATAACCTTGAATCGTATCAAATTGAAATTAGAACATGCTTGGTTGATAGTGGAATAAACTCCAATTCTTAACGTAGAAATTTACTTTCAAACTAATGTTCTAGATAGTTAATTACAATTTCTATGTGCAAATAAACATGTTGTTCATTTATCTTGAATTCGGTATAAGTTGAAGGTTGGCTTCGCGTTTTCTACATTTTGATAATAACTTTGAACAAAGTTTCCCGGAAAGGCTAAGATCGAAGTAGATTCTAAACGTTATATAAAATAAAAGTATGCAAATAAGGGGTTTTGACATGTTTACACTTTTCCTCTGATGTTGTCACCCCACCATGTGTTCATTCATTCTATATGGATAATGTCATTGGCTTTCCTAATGTGTCCAAGGTCTTTTTAAGGAGAAAATCGATGAAGGTTTGAATGATTGTTTGGGAACAATAAAAACATTGATTTGATTGAACTTCGAACTTTTTTCCATGTGACATTTGTTGCTATCGAATATCGACTAGTATGTCGAAATGTCGATAAATTATTAGAGCTTTGTTTTTCATTGGTTTCCCTACTTCTGATGCATAATTTTTCTTCTAACTTTGTAACTTTGTACGGTTTAAAAAGACATGGGAAAACATTTTGATCAAAAAAATTGAATTTAAACGACCTGGAAAAAGGTGTCCATCCATACCATTTCCTCTGTGATTATGATCAAAGTAGAAAAACCCGACTTCCATATTCCATGTTCCTTCCAACCGTAGCAAAGCAATTCCTACTTTAGAATTCATAGCTGATCGTCTTATTTTTTTATTCTCTTGAGTAGATTACAGATAGCTAGAGAGATGAGTTGTTTGACCTTTCTATACTATAAAGTTGTATCTTATGTCTAAAATATGAACATCTTAATGTTTAGAGCCCACGTGTATCCTATCTTGTCACACAAACTGTTCATAATAATATCATCATTCGAGTGTCATACCTATTCACATACTCATTTTCTAAGACTAAACTATATTCAATACTGCCGACTCTAAAGGACAAAAAACTTTGAAATCATCTCAACTCAATTTTGTATTTTCTTTC
>JAQFZZ010000407.1:0-19311 GCA_034696405.1 Isotoma caerulea
CTGAACATGGCCAAAAGCTAATGAAGAAAAATGTAAGATATCGTTGAATTATCTTATGTCACCGAAGAACAAAGAATGGTCCAAAGCGGAGACCTGAGACACTCATTATGCTAATTAAAAATTAAAACATTCTATTTATTTTTATGCGTCTTTGACTAAGTTACTGGATGTGAAAATTTACTTGCTTAATATGGTAATTTGATAATCCACCTACTTTACACACTACAACAAGATATATTATGACTATGACAGATTCAATTTTTCCATAATATTATGAGACATCATTTTTTTGTATTCTACATCTTCCTACGCTGTACGCACTATGCGTTGATTAATTTCAGGACAGAGCGAGGCAGAAATAGTAATGATATCAGATTATTGACTGGGACGTTATGTCAACAAAACTTAAGATTAGGTGAAGTAATTAAACATCCAACCACAAACATCAACACACAACATTTTACAGAAATAAATACCAAGTGAAATTACAGAGTCGGAAGGTGGAAGGTCTAATCCTAGATTGGTGGAAATGGCATATTGACATTGAAGTAAATAATTAGTGGGGACTTACGGTATATTGATGAAATGCGAAGTGAATGAAGTAGCAAAAACGACTAAAGAAAGGACAGGTGACAGGGCAGAGCAGAGCAAGAGAGAGTGATGAGTCAATTAATTGCAAACCATTCCATAAACTGCTGATCGTGGATCGAAATACCGAAAGAGACCAAAATACAACGATTACAAGATTAAAAGTTCTACGCGAATTAGTAAAATCAGGTCTGAGGGTTTCCACACTAATTAATTGTAAATTTAGAATCTTCAATTTAATGCGATGCTAACTTCAGTCAATTGACTATTAATGACTTTAACCAGCTCACTGGCTCTTAACACACTGAAATTTTAAAGGACAAGACTAATTATCAATTACCACAACAGATTTTAGATTTGAAGCTGAAAACATTGACAATTAATTCGGTTCAAGTTCAATGAAAGTTTGATGTGACAGAATGAAAAGACGAAGAGAAAGTGAGTTTTTGCCGGGTGATGATGAAGGGCAAAACACAAACAAAGCGATCATCTCTAGCTTCTGGCAGGCAAAAAATGATGTAACCATAGAAGTATAATATTAGATCACGGGAATAAAGATCGCCTTTTACTTCTGTGATTTTAGATGTAAGTGAGAAGGAGTGAGCAATTCTGTGCTGGGCGTAATTTCACCTCTATCTGGAAATTCTGAATGATTATCTCATAATGATGAGAATTAGAATTTATGAATTTCGTCAACTTTGACTCAAAGTTGATACGAAATGTTTTAAACTCTAAATACTAGTTAAAATAAATCTCACTTTTTATTAAGAATAAAAAGCTTTTGGGACCTTTGGAAAATGAATACTTCATAAATCGTTAATTATAATAACAATAATTATAATAATTTGACGTAGATCAATTTTTATTCATTTCAGTAGTTTCAATAAAGAGGAGTTTTTCGTTATTAAGTTAGTTTGCATTCAGTTTAACGGAGAGGATGAGACGCAAGTTCTTTTTAACGAGTGTTTAAAATGAGAAAGTTTCAATTAATCTCAAAAGAATGGTTATCTCTTCTAGAACATCGGCCTTTTAGATAGGATTGCATACCAATGAGAAGTTAAATAATCTTAAGTAGCTGTTTTATTACCCCCATGAATGTTAAGTCGCAAGAGGGAAATGAAGAAGCTTGAAATGTTTGAAGATGAAGGGTTACTGTCTACTTTGTATTATATCCATCCCGAACAACTGAAACTTATGGAGGTATTTATCATAGATGTGGGAAACAAGAACCCTTTGAGCTTTATTACGATTACTTTTACCTAATCTATTCAGAGGTTTTTGATGTAATGTTATAATCAGATGTCCAATAAACAGAAAGGAAAATGTTACCAAATATAGTGAGATAAAAAAGTTTTTAAAAAATAAATGATACTCTTGCAGTTTGTTTTATTAATATTTTCGTATGTATCATGTACGCATATGGTTATAAATGAATCTTCTTTGGACAATTCGGATGAAATGAAAGGCTAAATTGATCTTTTGTAGTAAATGGTTTTAATCATCAATAAGTTTCTGTCGTTCTTCTTTTTTGTTTAAATAATGGATTTAAATGCAAACTTTTTTTGAAATGAAGGCATGGTAAGGACAAGACGTTCTTCTAAAAATATGAAGCTGTTCTAATTAACGACTGAGATCATTTTCATTTTATTTTAAAGTAATCAAAGGTGATTCACATCGATCAATGATCATAAAAGTAGGAATCATAATAATAGTTTTAAATGCCTTTGTTAATTAAAGAAGAATTTTACAAAGAATATTTATGCCAGAGTTTTATATCTTGTTTCATCAATTAAACTACCTAATCAATAAAACTACCTAGAGACCTAAAGTATTATTAAGAGTAAGAGAATCTAAGATCTAATGTCGACTTACCATCGCCATTCCCCAGAATCAAAATAGAGTACTTTAGTGAAACCTCCGAATGAAAGATAAAATCTTTAAAAATCTCAAACGAAAGTAGAGGTATAACCTAGCCCAACAACCTGTCTTATTTTTTATTGCATATTTCAGCCCAGTCTTTCTATTCCATTAACAGCCTTCATGAAGAAAAAACGAAATGTTCAAAGTACCCTTTTCCATTCTGGAGTTCATTGATGATACCAAAACCCTTTTTTAACAATGAACCACAAAAAGATTTGGTAGTCGACCCGCCGACCTCCGCTCTTCATTTCTAAGATTCGTATGCGTATCAAGTAATCTAAAACATGTAGTATGCACATCGTTCTAAATATAGTATAATACGTAAAATAAAGGATTGAATACCTTTTAGATATTTTATTCAATGTAACACATTCTAATGAAAAACAATACATTGCGTGACTTCTGATGACTACCTGATCTTAAAAGTTAAGATTAGTAATAGTGCCGGTGTGATCCTTGTAAAATCTGAATGTTTGCTTTGAAAATTTAGAATTTGTAATAATTTTGCAACGCTTATGGGACGAAGTATTAAAAGCATATTTTGCAACAAACCAGAGTAATCTAAACTGCTGAAAGCATTTTTGTGTATAAATGCCGACATTACGGCCTTGATCGCTTATTAGATTTTACCGGGAGCCATGGGTCTTGTTCTGTTGAAATCAGTGGCATCGTCATCATTGCTACCTATGATGGACGCATCCACCAAACAGAAGATTCGAAAGTGCAATTGCATCTCCAACCCTGGTGGATTTTCTTGTTTTTGAGTTCAACCTACTGTTTCTAATCTAACTAATGTTTTTCATCCAGTTTGGGTCCAATTAGAACATTCCTCGAGTCAAGGTGGAAACAAGGATAAATACATCTCTTGATTTTTGTGACCGCAAAGAGATCCGAATTTCGTTTTACGACTGTTAAAACACTCCCTAAACTCCCTTGTTCACTTTCCTAGAATCTTCCACTATCATCATTTTATATCTCTTTAGAATTGCTTTTCTTGATAAAAAGTAAGGTTACATCAATGATTTGTTATATCTTGCTTATCTTATAGCAGTAGCAAGCAATACTGATAAAATGATTGGCTTAATTTTCTTACAACAAACATTTCAGTTTAGAAAGTCATAAAAAGTAAGAATTCCATATCATATAGGCCGTATATAAGTGACTCAATATTTACAATAAATAAAATAATGCCTATTTAAAAAAATTTGTTTGCAATTAGAACACTTTATAATATCAAAACGTTGATTTGAAAATGATTAAAAATGAATTTTATCAACTAGAAGCTAATTCGTCTTTAATTTTCTAAAAATTGCTTTATTTTCTAAAGAATAGTATTGTTGTTTTACTGCTTTTCATTAATTTGCTTGCTTCAAACGAATATTTCACATTCAATCGGCCAATGACCATAATTGAACCAATTAAAACTAATAAACCTTAAAAAATACTAAAATACTAAATTACAAGTTTCATAAAATTGATGATTAATCATGCTTCAAAAATGTGAGATATAAACCTTAAAAGTTAAATTAAATTTTTTTCATGCTATTATCCAGATGTCAAACTTACGTATGTCATACATTGAAGGCTGAAGGTTACGTCAGCATTTCCAATTGAAGCATTTGGATGCTGAAGCCAAATAATATTTACCGTTATTTTTTAAATGATTTGCATAATTTCCATTGCATAATTTCCATTGCATGATCAAGTCGTCCAACTTAATTCTTTCATAACCCCAAGCAACGTTGTTCTTCGTTCTGTATTTGTAGACTGTCGAACTCATTAGGGTCTGCATTTATCCTCTTTTATTTTCTCTGCAAGATATGACTGGTCACAGATCAATACTAAAGGTTTGTTAAATGTTTTGGATTTTAATAACATCAACCTTGACCTGTTGTGTGTGACCATAAGGAGCAGTAAAAGAAGGTATGAGGTAATGATTCTTATTAGTAATTTAGGATGCACATAAATCCACCCGATAATTGATCCTGAAAGACGTCTGTAAAAGACTCGTAGTAAAACAATGCAATTTTTAAAACCATGATCTCCATCTTCCAAAACTATTTTTTACTAGAGCAGGAAAAGTTAACTCTCAAAGACGACGAGTGGCAATGCATCTATTCCAAGATTGTCTATTCAATCAAACGATAGCGTTATTTCTTTGTTGGCATTTTTTCCTCATGAAATTTTGCATAAGAGATCAAGTTTTACGTTAGTGCAGAGCGTGTTTTACTCGAGCATAATTAAAGTAAGAATTTTATTACAAATTTCCGATACGTTCTCTTTACTGATAATCTTTCGTGTTTTATTTGAGCCGGTTATATGCTGATATGAAACATGAACAAATAAATCATCGAACCTACAACCAATGAAGGTAAATGGTAGAACCAATTAGGGGAATTTATTCAACCTCTCCGGGTGACTTTATTTTTTCGATCCCGGGACGATTATTCTCAGGTTTCATTTTTTGCAATCTCAGGGCGTTACTATTATATTTTCTCGGATTATTTCTTTCTCGGGGTGATTAAATGCATCCCTTAAAAATTAGTGACCGTGCCCTAGCGTCACTACCCTTAGGGGTAGTCCGATTGGACCCATATTTGAACTTGACGTAGTATATTCCTAGAACCTGTATACCAAATTCTCTAATCAATATGACAAGCCGTTCCAAAGTTATCGAATTTATAGACTAACAGACGGACTAATGGACGATGCAATACCGTTCACATAAAGTATCTGACGATACTTAATAAGAACCGGAAGCACAATACAGAAAGAAAAAACAAATCCGTGTTAGATCCTTTTAAAAAATTCACAAATCGCATCGAATGCTCATCTTTTTGAATCATGACATCCACAAAGCCTAGGCTCTATCAGGTCAATCTTCGATTTTATACTTTTTGAAATTTTAATACCAAGCAATGATTGTATTTTTCACAAGCTATTAAAATTTTTGAAAGTCTGGAACTATTCTTCAGTAACTCTGAGGTTTACCAAAGGTTGTTGGTAGTTTGCTAGACTATTAATTGTTTTACTCTGAAGATGACAACCCAAAATTCCACGCTTAAATTTTACGCAGTTCAGTACCACGGTAGAACCACGACTATCTGTATGAAAATGAGGACAAAAATAGCATGCTAAAGTTTTTTCACAAATTAAAATACTTTTAACATTGATTAAGCGTCCGGAAATACTACACCATGAGATCTACAATAGAAACATAGAAAATTAAATTAAAACCAATTATAATTGCAAATTGCTATTCGTGGAATCAAGTTTATGTATAAATTGTATTTATATTATTCAAATAATATGCATTTAATCATTATATACTTTACTTTTTTATCACGAAAATTTCCTTCCATACTTTCAAGGAAGATATAGCGAAACAAATACAGTCATTAAATTTCTCAAGATTACAATCAACAATAAATAATATAACATCAAAAGTCATAAAAATACATTAGTCAACACACCTTTCAAAACATAGGAATAGCTAGGAATTTCATTCAAAGGAATGCATAATGTTGTCATAATCTATGAATGGTGTATTAAAATTAGCATTTTTATTTGGCAATCGGTTTCTTCAAAATCCCCATCAACCTTAGTTTCTTGACTATAAGAGGTGTAGCAGTCAAAGTGATGGTGATCCGAACAGGAGCAAATACTTTATGGACTGCGTAAGCAATGACGAATGTACTGGCACCCTGGGTAATCCAACTCTGTAGGATTTTCTCTCCGATACCGATTTTCTCAAGGAGGGCGACCATGTCCAAGCCACTGTTATAAAAGTAAAGAAAGATTTCAAATATAACACAAACTCATCATCATTCATAGTTCAAATACATAATACACTACTTTTACATAATATTATTCATCAGCTAGAAGATCACACAAGAGAAAGAAATATAATCTTATCTTTACGCAATCATGTTAAGATAAACTTTTCCGTCATGGTCTCTGCAATCTACCTACACATCTTACTCTCATCTTCTCAATGCACCTTTCTCTTAACATCATCATGAATGACTCATCTTTGCTACTGCTTTTCATCCTTTTTGAAAAATACGTGAAACTTGGATGTCACAACTCTACAAATTGAGAATACCACTCGTTGATCTCTTCTTATTCTAAAACTAACTGACAACTCTCCAAAGCCATTTGGCATTTTTGCAAGTTTACATTTTACATACCTCTATCCAAACCTCTTTTTAGAGTCAGTATGCTCGAGAGTCTGCATAGAAAATTTTACATTCACAACTATTTCTCAAAAAGAGATTTAATCTACTTTGGTATTAGGTCGTGGTGATGGTATCGTATCGTAGTATCGTGGCACAAATCTTAGGTTTGCTATTTAGTTTAAAGGTTTAAAGTGTAGGGACAAGAGTCGGACTTTATTTTGCATGGTTAAAAAGAAACCGGAATCGGAGGCAGAACCGAGGACTACATTAAGTAATGAACGATAAGTTATAATATAATTCTCTAGCTTGGACGGTGTAAGATTGGAGGTTGTAAATGCCAAAGCCACAATAATATGGAAAACGAAATGCCCTTCCTAGTTTATAACAGATTTGAAATGCAACATGCCCAGGCCGCCTTAAGATCTTTTAATAATAATATAATCATCATCCGATTTAACACTTGTCTTATTTATTGCTTATGAATGAGGGGAAAAAAGTGACAGCCGGCTCTTCATTAATTTTATTCAGCCGGTAAATCAACTCCACATCTGCCATAACATTTGCTTGAGCCAATATTAACTGATGATTGTTGATCACAGTGCAGTGGTTTATTGCAGGCAGAGTGACAAAACATCCGGTTGCTAATTGCTTAAATCTTAATGTACAGAGGGGATATGGAGAGAATTTGATGTATGTTGGAAGTTTCGTTTGTAAATGATGATATCGAGATTATAATTTGTGGCTTAGAGGTGCTGTACGTTTTAATTCCGTTACGCCAAAGATTAGGTTGACATTTTCTGCCAAATAGATCAATATTATGGCTTTGATATATACGATTACAAATAGCCCGTATCTAATATTTCTTTCAAGAAAATATACTCCTAGTTTTAGGGAAATGCGCAAAAATTATAAATTATTTCAAAACATTTGTATTCGTAATTCACTCAAAAATTTGATACGTTTAACTATTCAATTTTAAAGCATTCAATATTAAAATTAGAAAAATTATGAAATAAATTTTTAAAATAAATTCTAAGGGATCTAATGGATTTCGAAATCGATGAAAACCAGTTTCTGAAACCTAGTCAATATATAAAATCACATCGATTTAGATGAAAAAATCGGTGAAATTATATTTTTGTTTTAGTAATTTACTCGATTGTAATGGACATCATATACCCTTTCCAAATCATATAACCTAGTTTAATAAAAAAAATTTCATGGTGGCATAACTGATATCTGCTTATCACATGTTGAATGTTAGTTGCTGACAAGACATGAACATTTGAAGTGAGAAAACAGTGGCCCATGCTGTGAGACATTCGAACCGAATAATTCTACAAGTGCAAAATTTTAACTCCTAAGACGAAAAGGAAGAGTTAGGTTTCAAAATGAGCAACAGCTTCCTTTCCATGTCTGCTTCATATTATGCAAATTTAACTGGTTAATTACCTAATGTACTTTTATTTTAGTCTCTTTTTCATAAAATTAAAAAAACGTGTTTTTATTCCTTTCTGGAACTTTTGCATCGACCACGAGACGATTGCACCTAAAAGTTTATATAGACTGAATTGTATGACCTAAATGAACTTTTACCGTCTAAAAAGAATAATTTCAAAGATGCAAGGTTTCTAATTCAAACCATTTTGTGCTGGTATAGTTTTTTGACATTATTGAATTAAAGAATTATACGTTTCATTAAATATGATGTATGCATTGTATATTTACCTAAATATGAACAAATAAATTTGTTACGGTATGATTTATTATGTCAGTTTTCCAATTTAATTCACGAGCAGATGAGAAAATTTCTTTCACTCAGCACTACTTCATAAGCAATGATAATGATAATGTTTTCAAGCATTTCGTTTTAATTTAAAGATTTTTAAAATAATTAAGTTAAAATTAGTTTAAAAATTAAATCGCTTATAAAATAAATCTCTCAACTCTATATACTCGTACATATATGCACCTATATCAGCCGTTTCTTCAACTTAAAAAATCTAACAAATGACATTTTGACAAGTCAAATCTTCTATTCCAACAGAAGCGTGTGCAAGAAATGATTTTGTCCATGAGTTTGCTCCTACCCTACCTAGGCCAAAACTTTTACAGTGACAACTATTAATCCGAAAATGAAGACATTTACTAATGAATTTCAGTCAATTTTGCTTAACCAAAACTTTTACCTCTAACTTACCGACAACCATATTTAACTACCATGATGACACATTCGAATGAGTGAAATTAATGAAAAATATGGAAACCTATTCAACCACGCCACGCAGTTATATTTTTGAATTTAAATCCTTTCCGATATTCTCAACAAAAATGTAAAAAAGAATATTATCTCTTTGTTTCCGTAAAAACTTTCAAAAAAATGAAGTGCATACCTTGAGATGAGAATGTAACAGAGTCCTAAGGAACAGAGTGACATGGTAATATGGAACACCAGCACCGTAGAGCCATAGTCCTTGACTGCTTGTTTTAATTTGGCTCTCCTACTCAGGGGTTGTTCTGACGTTGTCGACACATCAGGATCCGCAATACTGCCAGTGGTAGTATTACTGGCACTGGCAGAAAGGGTGCTTGACGAGTTACCCGACTTCGGATTTGCCATGGTCCCAGTACCAGTTGAAGCTGCTACTGTATCTTTACCCTGTTGCAGGTCCCTATTGTCTGTGTATAATTCTCTATATCCGATCACAGGATAGGACCGTCTATACATCGACAGTAACGTTGTATTTGGAAATGTTGCAGGTTTCCAAAAATATCGAGGAGGGTTAATGTTAATACTACTGAAAGTAGAACCGTTTTTAGAAATTATATCGGTTACCTCTCTAAATAAGGACTTTCTAACTACATAGCGGCTCCGGAAGAATAATCCTGCAGCCGGTTTCGATAGAGCCATTAAAAATAAAATTTGTCGATCGAATAATTTTTCTAGGAAAGTTGTTTTATTATTAATTTTTCAATAAATATTATGAAGCTGTCTACTACTGATTGTTTCTTTTTATGCTATTTTCTGTACTGTATTTTATAACTTTTTCACAGTAATCTAAACCTATTTTGTATTTTACTATATATCTTACTTAGTTAACTTTTTTGCCTCTTGACTTCCGTAACAGAGAATATTAAACAATCCGTGATCCGGCCAAAATTGTTATGATAATGCTAAATGAACAATTAATTTAAAGTAACAGCGGGATAGGTTCAGGAGAATTAGATTGATTGAAGTTGTTTTGGTACAAGTGGTGAGAAGATGTATAGCTCGAGGGCCAGCTGTATCTCATAAAATATTATTGTATGCAATCTCTAATGTAAATTCTAAATTGAATGCATCTTTCTAAGATTCTAGACTTGCACTGAAGAAGTCTGGCTTTTCTCTCTCTTCAAAGCCCAAAATGAATTTAGGTTGGCAAGAGTGGCAAGACTCTTTCAATTTTTAGCAGATTGGGCTGACTGGCTTGAATTTCTTTAAAACTTTAGCATGGGCTTCAAATTTTCGACTGCTTCATATCTACATTTACAATTAGCAATAATAAAAAAATGGC
This sequence comes from Isotoma caerulea, assembly GCA_034696405.1. Lineage (NCBI taxonomy): Eukaryota > Metazoa > Arthropoda > Collembola > Entomobryomorpha > Isotomidae > Isotoma > Isotoma caerulea. Next base: position 10,241 of record JAQFZZ010000407.1, read on the forward strand.
AATGAATAAAGGCATCAACATTTACACCAGTCTTAAATGCATAAAATTATCTTTATGTAAAACTAAGTAGGTGGACGGAGTCTCTACAAAGATATTTATCCGGAGTAATTTGGACTTAAAGTCCCATCTTTCTATGCATACGAAATGAAACGTAGACTTAAAATATAACTACTTTGCTAATTAATCACATTTCAGAAATTCTTGTACCGTTTTTCATATTAAACTACCGAGAAAGAATATTTGAATTCCAAAGAATTCTAGACCTGACACGTGGAGTTAAGTAAGATTTGTAAGATCACTTATCTTCAGTTTGATATCGTTTTTTTCCACTTCCAAGCTTTTTTTTCCTTAATAAAAAACAATCTACATTATTTCGTGAATAAATTGGAGTCATTATTATTATAAAATACATTATTAATTATGAAAGGCTAAATGAACTAAGGATTTGAAATATCTTAGAACTTTCGACATTTTGAAATATGAAGGCTTATTGCCAATGCCCTTTTAAGCAATTTCCCTGTTATTCTCTGATACTGTTCCCCTAATACATTGTTGTGGATCTGAAAGAAATGTGAAAAATGTTTGAAGTAAATACAAAACCCTAGGCCTCATCATTCTTGCCGTGCTGCGTGGCTAAGTTTGTCCCAGAAGATGTTAAAGTTTGCCAAAGTATTTTGCATATGCCACGACGACGACCCCAGCACAAGTTCTTCGACTACTTCCACCCATAGATTCGTCACTTCTTGTACCCTAATGATGTTAACGGTACATGGTACGATAGTTAGTAGCAGTAGACGACCCGGTGGGCCTCAGATACATTGCAAACGGTGTTTCGAACATGAGAAGATACGAGAGAAATCCGGTTCTTAAAATGATGTTGAATGAGCTAGCAAATTTCAGGGTTTTTGCTGTTAACCGGGTAGCAAAAAAGGCATGAGGATGAGCTGAGCCCCCTTCTAAGCACACGTTCGGTTCGTATTTGTGGTCTTAAGAGATCTTCAGAAAAGAACATACTGGTCTGCCTACACACCTATTGTGGCATGGATGGATATGCACAAGCATATAATAATAATAATATGTCCTGACTAAATACGTCTGTCTGGTTTAGTCATCCCAAAAATCACCAGGTTCTATTTAGCAGCAAGGAAGGAGACGAAATGGATTCCCGAAAAACCCGTATTAATGAGCAAATTTAAATTTAACAGCTTTGTTCATTTATAGATTGGTTTAAACTAACGAGACCAACCAGGACAATTTACTCTTGCACCAGAAAAGGTGACAAAGATTTTTCTCCCTGAGACCCAACATGGCATTCATAATTAAATTCTTGTTTGTATTCTATTGTAGATTGTAATGTCTTGAATAGGTGTCCATGTCCCCACCCTATAAGAATATTCTGCCTTATAATAATAATCGACTTGCTTAAGTACTGTATAACATTTTTTATTTAGTAGCCTAGTGGCATTGGCATCATGACACGGTTGTATTGATATTATTATCTTGGTTGAACGTATAGATAGAAGTAGAGCGGTATCAACCTCGAAAGGAAAACATTGAGATGATGAATGAATGTGCTGTTAACTTGCTTTCCTAATCTCAGGAAAATAAAGAAGAACTTTGGCAAAAATTAACGGCCATTTAACTGTTCATTACAAGTTAGTCGTAAATCTAGAAATAAAAGCTGTTCATAAATTTCCATTCCTTAAGAAGACACTACCTATTTATCTCTATTAGCCAAAGAGTAGAGGTTAGTCTATTTTAAATGGTAGAACCAAGGCAAGGGTTGAAATGATTCCAGGAATAGCTGTTAAAGGAAGGAAATAATTGACCTGCCGGGGAGGGAAGATAGACTTGACTTAATGGGAATGGTATGTATGTGTGTTGTTAACAGATATCCATCCGGGTGAAGATAGTTATCTCTTCGGGTAATGTTCTCTCCTCTCTCGAATAGTCATACCGTCCCAATGGAAGATAACCCACTATAACTATTTGAATGTATGATTGGTAAAAATGGTAGAATATCACCGTCATCATTTCATAGTTTAGAAATCTTGATACTCACAATGGTATGACTGCATGGCAGTATTATACTCTCGAATTCGAGGTCTTTTATCTTCGATGATGAAGGTACGTTGTACGTGCCGGTATTTTAGCCCCTTTTGCATTATATTATAGAATGAGCAAGGTAAAACATTTGATTGTAATACCCTTAACAATCTGATATTTTATCCTGTCAGTGTGAACAAGGTAGGCAACAAAGTTGAAGGAAAATGAATTCCTTATGGATGCATGAATAGCGGATAACCGAAATCTGAGTTAAATGTGTTTGGCAAACAAAATTGGAGATAGTAAGTCGAGACTGATGATGATGATGATTTTTCGATGTTCGGAGACGCCGGTCCGGGGGTTTTCTCGTTTCTCAATAGATGATTTTAAGAGTGTTTCATACACTTTACAATTATAGATTAACGGTGTGTAAAACTTCAAAGCTTTTTTAAGTGTATGGGTGTGTGTGTATGTTTGTGTGTAAGCATGGATAATTCTTTCGATAGGGGGTCTAAAGATTACGTTCGGGATCATATTAAAGTGATCCCCATCATCATCATCATCTTTGGATGTTTTTACATGAAAACAAGGGACCGGAGGAACTATTGGTTGATGAAACAAAAAGAATTTTTAGAGAATTGTTGCTCTCTCTTTCTGTATTGTAGATTGTGGATAGAAAGGTATAGGGAAAGTGTGTAAAGTAGTGATGCTCATATTTGGAAATGTTTCTAAAAAAAGATTTCGGGGGATTTTTTGGCACGAGAACTCGGTCGGGGGGTAGCAAAAAGGCTGCTCAAAATAATTTCGATGGTCTAAGTTTCAAGTCACTGTCGCTTCGTCTTCCACTCACTCTCAGATCGCTTGGCTTTTTGGTGCTTTTATCACATTTCCTCTCGTAACAAATCCACCTTCCACAATGGTAAGGAGAATTAAATTACAGAGTTTCGGAATTATTACTCGTTAACTAAGTGTGAAACCACTGGGAAAAATCAACAAAAGTTCCTCGATCAGAAATATTACTTAATTATTGGATTCTCAGTGATTCTCAGTTGAAATTTCATCCCACTAGAAAGTTTCTGGATTATTTCTTTTAGTGAAATAGAAATTTAAATTTTTGCAAAAGTTCCGATTTCAAAGGAGAGGAAAGACCTCATTCAAGTGGTTTTGAAACTTCTTGCAAATTCAATTGATTAGGAGTCTTCAGCTTGATTAAAAGAAACCACTTCTGATAGTTCCTTAGGGCGATAAAATAAAATGGTAGCAAGCTGTAACACATAGTGCCTCAATATTATTATTATACCACCTTATCAATTTAGTTTTAATATCCGGTTCGGTTTATAAATCACACAGCAATACCTCAGAATCAATACTTTGGAACCCTTCAAGTTCTCAGTCCTTAAAGAATTTATAAGTGAACAACAGATGGATTTTAACACATTCTGTGCTTCAGAGAGTTTAAAGTTTTGAATCTTTCACGTTCTCAAGCTTTCAATTTGTTGTTTGAATCCACTTTCAGTTTTCTCAGTCAAAATTAGTTCTTGAATTTGAAACCTTTCGATTTGGATCTTTTGGATACGATTGGAGTTCTTTTCTGAATTTGGATCAGTTCACTTAGACTCTTATTGGAGGATATTGGATACCTGTGTGATCTGAATTCAGAACTGGACGACACCCTCACCTGATCTTAAGGGTCTTTAGGCCTTCAGTCATTTTTTCAAACTTTAGCTTCAAGATCCAAATATCTTGGTCTTTCAAATTTAATTAATGCAAATAAATAAATTCAAAGCTGAAGGGCAAAGCTAAGGGATGAGGGCCCTTGTTTACTTAAGTAGAAATATGTACTCATTCCATCCGATTAAATACATTAGAACTTGAAAAGTTTTTTTTTTATACTGTGCAAACAAATGAGGTCTTGGGATAAATTAGTCAGCCATTTTAAATCTTTATCTTTATTTCAAAATCCCATGCAGTTCTTTCACATCCTTTTTATAATAGCAGAGCCAAAGCTATAACTTTACTTTGTTCATGAATCAGTCTTTCGGTATTTTTTTACTTGTTGAAGTAAAGAAGCCAATTTGGGTGGCTCCCAATTTTTCGGATTCGGATTCATCTACATAGATACATACCTATCATAAGTAGCGACTATACCCTGCAATGGTATAGCAGAGATGCATTGCAAATGTAGGAACTTTTTAACTCTTGCTATAATTTTTATACTTTTAATACTAGATTCATTAATAGAGGTATTGAGTTGTATGGTTTAGAAAAGTGAAAAAACCGAACCGGAGGATGGGGAAGACGGGTAAAGAATGTTGAAGCCTCAGTTGACTAGACATTATTTTTAGACCAGAGGTCCCATTCCTTCTTCCTCATCTTGTAAATGCATTGCCACCACCAGCTAGGGATAGCTTCCTTCCTGTATGCAATAGTATCTGTGATTATTTTAGGATTTGGATATGAGACCATTGAACACTTCATTACCACATTCCAAATTCATCCTCTCTTTACATCTCCTTGGTTTGAAATCCCAATTGGATAATACAACTCTTTTACAACCTCGACACCTTCTTTTACTATTCTACTATGAAAGACTTCAATCCATTTCAATGTTCAATGGTCTTTATGTGCCACTTTTTAACGGAAATAAATCTAAAGGCTAAATAGAATTTTCACATTTTACATTTACAAATACTGGTACACCTTACAGCTATGAAAGGTTTGGATAGGAAAATAACACTTTTTAGTGTTCAGCAAAAATGCACAAAAGGTCAAAACAGAAACTTACTTTTGAGAGAAACAGTCTTTCAAAATTTTCAAATAATGATCTTTTTCAATACCTTAATATCCTATGCTTAGCTAACTGTAACTGATATTAAATTTAAGTCCCATTTTTGTAGTAAAAGTAACAAGTATTATCAATAGTAAGGAACAATTATAGCTTAAAATGTTAATCATTATAGTTTTGAGCCCATTAGTTTAAAAGCAATATTCATACATTGGAATTTGTATAGAAAAATTTATAAAGATTAATTATTAAGACAGAAATACAGGATATTTAAAAATTTCAAGCTTACCTTAGAGATGTTAAGGGTTCAAAACACACAAAAAGAGTCCTAGGCCTAAAAATACTGAGAATCTTATTTTTCTTCTTACTTTTACTCGTTGAAATTTTCGGAGGCTTGGCAGGGAACATATTCGGTTATGCTAATTCTTTTACATGATGATAATAGGCGGATGACAAGAAAGTAAAGAAGACCAAGAAGAAGAAGGAGGAGGGAGAAGCTGCCCCAGTTGAAGGTACTTGGACATTTCGTAAAATTTCAGAAATTTCGAATTCTTAACCGAAACTAATAATATTTTCACTTTAAACGCTTTTTAGCTGCTCCAGCTGCCGATGAAGCACCAAAACGAGCGTCCACCCGGGAGTCGAAGAAGGCCAAGCGTACTGGCAGTAACATCTTCTCCGCTTTCTCACAAAGACAAGTTGCCGAGTTCAAAGAGGTAATTTTTTAAAATCAATGACCTTAAAATATTCATCAATAATAATGCGTTGGGATTTCATCTAAGAATGCTTATTTTTTTTCCTTATTTCATAGGCTTTCCAAATGATGGATGCTGACAAAGACGGTGTCATCGGAAAGAGCGATTTGAGACAGACATTCGACGCTTTGGGTAAAATGGTCAGCGACAAAGAACTGGACGAACTATTAGGCGAAGCTACCGGCCCCTTGAACTTCACCATGCTCTTAACGCTCTTCGCCAACCGCATGTCAGGCAGTGCAGATGATGATGAAGTTATCATCGGTGCTTTCAAATCTTTCGATGATGGTGGCAAAATCGACTCTGAAAAGTAAGTTTCCTGACCTTTTCTTGTTTATCTATTTAAACAACTACCTCCTTTCACCATTCCATACATCAAAGTCTTTATCTCTTGTCGTCTTCAGACAATTGATTCAGGTCAATTGATTGGGGCTCCCTAAGATAAGTCTTAGACTCAAATGATTCGGTGGTTGGAAGGTAGTACACGACAATCTGAGACACAAAATCTAAAGTAAAACTCTATTGATTGAAATTGCAGGCTTCGTCATGCATTGATGACATGGGGTGACAAATTCTCAACAGCTGAAGTTGATGAGGCATTCGATCAAATGACAATAGATTCTAATGGGAAAATTGATACTCAGAAGTTGATCCAGATGTTGACCGCCTCGGCTGAAGAAGAGGAAGAAGAAGCAGCAGCCTAAACATCTCTTTTGTTTAATAATAACTAAAACCAATCATTTTAATTGTAATATCTAAACACTATATACATCTTCATCTTACTTACCTACGTGTGAGAATCAGTAAGTATAACACCATTCAGAAAAACAAAAACATTCGTTGTCATCAGAAAATATATCACACACAACAATAAATACCATCAACCTCTTCTCTTTGTCGAAAAGTACATACATAAATACGTATAATCACCATGCAACATGCTGGTAAATCTCTAAAGCTACTCTTATTATTATGATAATAATAATTTCTTGACACACAATCCTCAGCCATTCAGTTATTATTGTTATCAAAATCTGTAAAGAGGCACAACAAGACAAATAACATCCCAATTTTTTGTTGTGTAAGAATATTATTAACATCCAGAAAGCTATATTTCCATCAGAAAATAAAAAAGTGAAGATCTACAAAAAAACAAAATCAATTTAACCATCTGAATTTGTACGAGCGGAATATTTATGCCAGAATGCCAAAGCTAAGCAAATTTTAAAATTGTGAGGCTTTCAATTAAACTCCATCAGTTGTTTTAAAAAAATCAAAGACTTTTGTTTCAGTTGCTCTTGTTCATATTTACATACGAATATTACTATCTATCTAAACTACATACTTACTGCTACTTCTTTGAATGATTGTTGTTAAATGGACGCAACAGGTAGATGAGATTGATTATTATTATTACGTCATGATGATTATAATATGTTAATAAAATGTGTAAACTTCAAGATCCAAGATTTTATCTCTTATCTTTCCGCAGAAGATTACAGTTAGTTTACTCACTTTCAGATCAGGCTTTCACTTAGGATTTTTTATTTTGAGCAACTCTAACCTTCTTCGCTTTCTTTTTATACTCTTTGTTGCCCTGAGTCTTTTAAGCACATGCATTTTCTCGTATAGTGGAGAGGTTCATAGGCAAATTCATTGACTACGGTATAATCGGCTCCAGAAATTAATTACTGCCAGTCGTCATATAAAACTTAAATGCTCGTAAATTATAGATCCATTTTTGCCATTTCAGATCTCAATTATGCATTTTAATCCTCCAGAAGGATAAAGATTCACTCATATTAATTTATACATTCATTTGTCGTTCTGCATCTTTTTCCCGACTACCTTGATCACGTTAAATTGATGTCATTGACTTAATGACATCAATTTTTAATCACTTAAGGGTCACATGAAATGTCGTTAATTAGTAGAAAACAATATGGACATCAATCTGGCTTCTTCAAAACTCTCCAACCTATACAAGACAATGCCAAGTTTTAAGCTTGCATAAGAAGCCTGCAACTCAATTTACAGCTTAAGATATGATATAAGATGTCAATCTATGATGATCTATGACTGCCGATTTTACTTTACTAAATAAAAATATGACACCTTACTTTTCTTTGTGCAAACGTTTGAGTAATCTATGCCCCTGGAACGATAAGATTTAGTGACCAAGCATTTAGATTTACAATTTTATGCTAACGGTACGTATTTCGTATTGATTCGATGAACGTTTATTGTCAGTTTTTAGTGAGATCAAGCTCCTAAGTCATAATTGCTTATAAAACCTCTATTTAGCGATGTTTTTATCTTAAATTTTTTATAAAATACCATTCAGAAGGACGAGCGATTCTCTTTAAAAATTTTTATATTTCTATGAAACCTGCGGAACAAAATTTATTGAAAATCAGCCAAGTTCCCCCCCCCCCAGATTTGAAGGCTTCTGGCTAATTTTTTCAGCTATGAAATTTTAATTTACAGAGTACTTACAATAGATTCAATACAATTAGTTTTTAAACAACAAGCTGCAAAATACTCCAAAAATGTGTAATTAATTGAAGCAGTATAAAAATAGTATCAAATTTTCCTGTTTTCATAGCTGAGACTCAATAAGACTAACAATATCGAACTCGAATGATAAACTTAGATCTTCAATAGTGTATTTTAAAACAACAGCTTTCAATAATCCTTCCTAAAGGCAAATCCTGTCGTGTTATCCCCACCCTGTACTTTCAAATGAAAAAAAATTTTCTCAGCTTTTTTATGCAATCTCTAATCAAATAACAAAATTAATTTACCATATTCTGCTAATCTCACTGTCAACTCTAATTGATATAACTCAAATATTATAAATATATAAAACTGCAAAGTTCAAAAGGTTCAATTTGATGAAAAACTGAGCCAGATTCGAAGATAGGAGTGACAAAACATTTGAGTAGCTTCTAATTTGCTAAATTAGACAATGCCTACCGACAAGCATGAACATACAGTTTTTCTACTTACTTACCTCTCAGCCCTAAATAAATTGATGGATGAATCCAACAAAATCCACTAACTACCTTATACAAAAAAATTCTAAAATCCATACAAAAGCCAAAACTAAGCCGAGTTAAACTCGCATAACATTAACACATGCAGTCATCCCATATCAAAATACCTTAACCATAAGCGAGTAAATATTGCATAAAAAAACCTTGAAAAAATTGATATAATCTCGGGCATTCTACAGACTCGAGAAATGCCAAGGTAAAAGAGTTAATCAGGATCATAATCAGCTATTAAAGATAGCCACAAGCAGCAGAAGCAAGCCAGATTGACCTTATTCATTTGAAACAAGCCAGGAGAATAAAATAATGAAAAAAATAATAAAAGAATGCATAGGACAAAAGAGTTGGATGTTGGATTGGATTTATTTAGACCTGGCATTTCCTATACAAACTTACACTGCTATTTTATTACTAAAACTCTATTACATTACA
>JAQFZZ010000408.1:0-19300 GCA_034696405.1 Isotoma caerulea
ATTGACGTGACGGACAGACGGACAGACAGACGGACGGACAGACAGACAGACGGACAGAGCATTCCCATAAAGTAGCTTTCGCTACTTAATAATAAAAATTGTTCTAGAAACCAAGCATAGTATTATGACACACCCTAGCAAGTACTGCAATACAAGCACTGGTCGACTGACTATATAAAAAGTTACAAAAAGCTTTTAGGAATCAATTAACAATGACCTAAGACTAGAACAAAACATACACATATAGTTATGCATTATTCTAGCGTAATAGAATCCACCCATTTAAGGAATACAAATGTACAACATTTATTACTCTCCAGTAGAAATAGAACCTTATAAAATATATATTCTACCGAGAGTTCATACCTCGATGACTTTAACATTATTCTCTCTCTTCACTACTACAGTCATTTTCTGCATGAAGAAATTACAAAAGCCACGTAATCCTTGTATAGTAGTCAGTTGTTCCTAGAAAACGTGTAATAAGTGCCAATTTCACGTAGGAGAAACCAGTTACACGATACTTACTTAACTTTTTCCGTTACGTTCCGTAAAGAATGAATGAGTATGAATGAACCACAAAACACAACCACTCAAGCCAATATCCCAAGAACTAATCTAATAATTGGATTTTGTTTCCTCTCATATTTTTTTGCAGACGATGAAGACGAGGGATTAACCTGCGACGTGTGTGACCGAGCTTTCCCCACGGCAAGGAAATTAGCTGACCATCAACAGAAAAAGAGGCATTTCGGGTAAGACAATTACTGTACACAAACTACAAACGCTAATTTCAGATATAATATTATTTCTTAAGTACATTTACTTCATTAACTAGTATAAATACTATAACATAACCTAACACCACAAAGTCAGTCCCATTCTATATCTAACTGCTAGCCAGCATGTCTCCGGACATTTAATTTAATTAACATCTTCTCCAGCCACAACTCTTCCCGTCGTCAGACTCAACTTCTTAAGATTACTCTTGAGTCTTGACCTTCATCCAGTAAACTTGTAATATAACACAAGGTCAAAAAGCATACTGGGAAATAGTAGAAAGTTAGGCATATTAAAACAACACAGAAAAGTTGACTCCAACTGTATTTGACTGTGTAATAATAATACTTTCGACTCGTATTGATGACACAGGGTTATTATGAGTCTCTCTTATCTCTCTTTAGTAACTTTTTAGTACTTACTTTGTACTCATACCGGTAAGGGTTTATCAGATGCTTTATATTTATACAAGAGAAAATCCAAGTTCTTGGACAAGTTTAGCTCAGGCAAAAATATGATAACTCTTTCATAAAGAACTAACTTTCACCAAGGTCAATGTTGAGATAGACAAAGCAGAGAAAACTCACAAAAATATAAGATCACATAAGGATAATTATCCGTTACAGTTAAGATGGATAAGAGAGCATAAACCCTGCTGTATGGTGAATGAGTGATTGCCCAATTAAATCCTGCTTAAAAGAAAAAAATAAGAAAAACTCCCAATGCATTTCTGCATTATTGCAGATTATTTTTACTCTTGTGTAACAGCTGGATAAATCTATGAATGACCCTGAGGATGACATGACATGAGAAAGCAGTTAAGTTCAACTGCTAAATATTTGTCTTTCATCTTAAGACTTTCTCAACAACTGCTAAGCTAAGTAATCAAATGACTATAGGACAAATAAGGAAACCAATAACTCTTCTTCGTAAGAGTTTCTCTCAAGGATCAACCGAAGATTTGAAGCTTTCTTCAAATGACGTTTTTCTTTAAGGCTATTAGATCACATTTCTTTGTACTTTTCAAGTAAACACATAAACAAAAGCCTTTCTTTTAGAGAGAATTGTGTGCAATACGAATGGAATATCCCACTTGATTTAATTCGGCAATTATATCTACCGTGACATTTGAAATAGAACGATTGATTCTACAATTATTTGAAGAAATTCAGTCGCAGAGATTCTATTAAAACTTTACAGTATTGACCAAGATCTTTGAAGTATTTTATCTTTAAAACAGCACAATTTCATTGTACCCCATTTTGAACAGAGACAGTACAGTAGACAAACTCTACTTAGCCATGTTCATTTTATAGTTGGATTTATTTTTACTGCATTGTACTCGCTTTCTCCAGTCCCTAAGGACGGGAGAAAGAAAGACTAGGAGAGAAAGCTTGAGAATGAAACAAGACCTGAGATGAGTAATGCAATAAAGAGAGTGCAGCTTGGTTGCAAAGATATTTATAGATCTTATTTGATCTCTTGAATTTCAGAGTTCAGTCAGACCTATTTACCATCTTGTAAATAAATAGCTATTGCATTAGTTGTTTAATGCTTAACATAAAATTTACTTAATTTCTTAGATTATTTTCAAACCTTTAACATACTTAAAGTATATTTTGAGTTTTCTCATTGTCTTGAGACTTATTGACGTTTAAATGTATCTTGGGTGATCCTAGTGACAGAATCTAATAGATTTCACGGGAAAAATTATACGATGCTACTATTTCTAAAATGGTCGACGAAATTAAAATTTAAAATCCAATAAAATTATAAATTTTAGTTTTATTTCAAATCGAAATGCATGCGAGCGTTAAAATTTCAAAAACACTAAGCTTTTGAAAATTGTAGCTGTTGTTGAAAATACATGTTAGTCTCCAGATTATGAGAATTCGAATATCTCAGCTAATGGACTCCGTTTTATATTCCAAATATTTTTCTGAAATAGAATATTTTTGGAGTATGGGGAATTTAAAGACATGTCAGTTTTATACGCTTATTATTTCACCCTATGGGGAAAACTCTCTCTCTCTCTGTTTCCGTCAGTTAGCGTAATAGAAGTCATCAGAGGATTTACAAAGCTGAGAGAAAGGATTTGATATAATACAGGAAGGATGTTATTATTCCTCCGTTATGTTTGAAACTTGACATCTGTCCTAAACATTTGCTTCGTGGAAAATGTGTGCCATTACAAGTTCACTTTCCCTTTCACTACTAGCCCTGTTGTTTTTTATTTTATCCACTCAGTTCAACAAGTTGAAAGTTTATTATAGTTTTTTTTACTAAAAGTAGGTCACTACTCTACGCTTAAAATATTTTGTGTGAGCTAGTCTAACTGAAATATTTGATTGGTTTCAATTTTTATGCTTACAGTCAATTAAGACTTTTTAGTGCATTTTTATCGGAATATTTCGAAGTTTGATTTTTACGAATTCGGAAAATGTTTTAAAAGGAGAAAGTAAGGGAAAGCTGCCATATTTTTTAAAACTGTATAATGTTTTATTTTGTTCGCTATTGTAAGAGTAAAATATGTAAAATTGTAATTAAAGGAGGCGATTACTTAATAACATATTCTAAACATTCAAATAATCCTTACCCAGAAACTACAAAATAAATACACCTGGGCCTAGGTCACCCTGTCTTTCTACGCAATATTTTTTTTGCTAATAACGGAATGCGTTCTGTTGTTGAATGGAATACCAATCATTGTGAAACTAAAGAAAAAGAATGTTATTATTTCGTTGACTTATAATATATAATATGTCGCATATTTCATTTAAAAATAAGCAACAAAAACTAATCAAACAGTTTGCGGGCAGAAACGACAGGCAAAACAACTACTTAACCCCCTGGTAAGTTACGAAATGAAAGAGAAAGGTTCGTGTTATTATTATTAGAATGGAAGACCTTTTAGACTCTAGACAATCTAACAACCCAAAAGTATTACGCATCTTTGAACCTTCAAATGAGAATATTTTGTGTAAATCCCGAAAATAGAAATGTGTAATCAACTGCCTTACATTTTATATTTCTACGAAAATCTAATTTCAGTCAAGTGGTTGTTGACTTCAGATTCTACTCCAATTCCAATGTCATTATGATGATCTCGAACGTATTTACAATTACGATTAAATCTGTAGACTAACTATTTACAAGATCAGAGAGTCGTTGTTAATTCGTCGGACTTTTGTAATAACAATTACAATGAGGTAAGGTAATTCAAACAGTTTAGGTAATTAAGAATACTCTTGTCATTTCATTCAGTGTTTCATAAAATAAATGAATGGAAAATTCCACAACAACAAAGTGACATAGGGACACGACCCACGTTCGCATAATAATAATCTAAACTATAACTTCTGCAACATTCATGACAATTCTGTAATCTATTTGCACAATATTCTTTTATGACTAGATGCAGAAATGCTAACATTTTAAATGAGATACAAAACCTCATTGAAGTCATTTTCAAATGTGTATAAAAATTAAGATAAAAACTTTTATGAAATATCTCACTCATAAACCAAAATAAATTGTTTCCCCTACTTCAAAACACACACAAAAAGTCGTTGTTAATCTCAGTAGCAAATACAAATAAAATACAACTATGCAGAAAATAATAGTCTTTCCCCTACAACTTAAGAAATCTACTAAAAGTGAAATTATCATAAGACACATAAATGAAATGTAATGTGTGCTTTCTTTCTCCCAATCCTGCTTCTGATGTATGATGGTGATAAAAGGTTTTGTGATTCCCATGTAAAAGAGATTTAGAGATGAGAAACGTAGAATTGCGTCTCACGTGGACTTTCATGAAACTCTTTATGTACTTTACGTAGATGGTATAATAACCAATGTTAAAAAGGCTTTTATCCATCTGCTTCTTCACTTCAGCCAATTTATCATCTAGTAGGTATACTGGACTGGACTAGTGATTCCATTTCGAAGATAACATCCAACCTATCTCAAAATGTCCTTCAGGCTTGACACACTCTTGATAGAAGCATATCTATCTCCCTGGCACTGGACTTAAGTCGTCCATCCCATTGTGAGTTCATTTCTCCAGGGGTTTTCACCATAGCCTTGATTTTAGACTGGGATGCCAAACGTATGGATGTGATCTGGTTTAATCCACTTGGGAAAAGGGCTACTTGGAAATTGGATGGTGTCCGTGTGTAACCCAATACTAACGATGTATATGCACATGATGGTTACCTCCAATCCAACTATACAAGGCAGCTTTGTAAATTTTACTTTAGTAGGTAATTCTATTTCACTGATCTGGTCTGGACCGGACAAGGGAATTCACATCATCAAGTGCAACTTACCATCTTTCACACATTGCGGCTTGTCTAGAGTCTAGGATTGAAGGCTATTTATAGACTTTATTGTTATTGTCGAGTCTATATTAGGTTCTTGAGTCTTTATAAATGTACCGTGTGATATGTGATGATACACATATATGTTGCAAGTGCCAATAAGAAGGATTTCCTTCCGGAGCAAATTCCCATGATCTGCAGTAAAGTTAGTGTTGGAGTTTATTTTACGAGTATGACCACAGGTGTTTCAAATGTCCAGAACAAATCCAATGTGAGGGAGTGTAAATGTTGAGTTTAGTGCTGTGGTTGTAGTTTTTAAATTGCTGTAATAAAACGCACGATGTATGATAACTTTTTGGGAGGATTTTCTTTGCATTTTACATGGGTTAGAAATATTTATGAATTTCAACAGATATTGTTTTAGTTGTTGTGTAATGAGTGGGTGGGGTGGGGGTAAAGTTTTTGAACTTTTTAGTTTCACAGTCAATATATGTCAATAAAATGTTGTTTCATGTTTTGAATGTATTTCATTCATGGTGGCTTTTAATTGAATTTGGCTTAGTGCTTCGGTTAGACTGAATTGACTTTGGATTAAAGAAACAATGGATTTTTGATTTCCTGAAATAATTCAGATAAAGTGTCTCTATGCATTATTGCTTCTCTTATGTATTAGAAAAACTAAATAGAACGCCTTAATCCTTTACGTTGCAGCTTTAGATTTAAATTTCAGAAGTCAGAGATTATCATGAAGCACAAAATCTTGAGCGCAATTACTATTCCCAATAAATTGGATAAGGGAAGAAAAGACTTGTAGTACACCACGCCATAAGCGTCCAGAATTCAGGACCTTAAAAATAAATATTCCTCACAGAATCAAAGCCTGAGAAAGATTAACAGATCGATTTAAATTGAATATCGATAACGTGTTCGTCTGGAGGTGAAATGGCCATCTGTGAAACAACCTTAGCTTAATGAATGTTCTCAAAAAGGTTAAAATCAGATTATTTCTCCTGACTAACAACCATTAGAGTTTAATCGAAAATCGTATTTCTTGTCTAGCTGTCCCAGCTGGTCTGCATGGACTGTACCAAGGAAATAGGTAGATATTTGATACTTGCTTATGAATTTAGCAAAAAGGAAAGCAAGAACGAATGCAATTTATCTTTATAGAAAGAAACAGATCTATTCCAAGTAAGTGTATAGGAATTGAATTAAGATCATTAGATTAAATTTCCGCCTCTGCTCTCTAGTTTTTCTTTTAGGTCCTTGAAACGCTTTACGAAATTACACCTAGCTATACTTACCACAATTCGAAGTACGCTTGAGGAGAAATTCGATATTTGCTACTTGGAACGGGGACTCTAAGTGGTAAAGTGATATGATGATGATGATCCTAACAAGATGTTTCTACTTTTTGGATTCAGCAAAATTGTACCTTATTACAATTTACTGCAATGAATTCATTTTATAGCTTATATTTATAGTCTTTTCAGAAATCTAATAAAAAAGTAAACATTTACATTTTATTTTACTTTTTATACACTCATTTCCAATAATTTTCTGAAATTTTCAAAATCATCCCCAAGCAAATAATTCGCAAAACCTTTGATCGTGCTACATGTCAAAATCGATACCAATCGCCAACCCACAACTTCCTACCTTCGTGTTTCTAAGAAATATCTGCGCATTTTGTTCATTCCTTCGTGCATAATCTGATCAATCCAAATTCACAAATTACCCTGTAGCATTATCCTTGTTAATCTATCTATAGCTATATTTCCGCTTGTCTATAAATTGTATTAAATATAAATGTCTTCCTTATTGTCGAATCGAACCTATCACAGTGTAGATAATTGATAATCGATTTTTTTCTGTTTGTATTTTCTTCTGGGTTGTACAAGGTACAACACACTTGACATTATTCCAAATAATTTATCCGACACATCCAAAGAAAGTCGTGTATAATTAAAGCAAAAAAGGAGATGGCTTTTAGTCCGTGATTGTTTACTTGACTTCATGACCTTTCTAAGTCAAGACAGGTGGTGGTTTAATGCTCTAATTTAGTTTAAGACAACAAAGTTTGGACCAACTGGTCCCGTTTTCGTTTATTCCAAGCACTATGGCATGTACCCGTGTGTGCCCATCTGGCCTGGCCTGCATGACCTGACCCTTTTAAATAATACTCAAGAGACTCAAGACATAAAATGTATTATTAGAATACATTATGAAATTGCAATATATAAGAATAATATTGTGTATTACGATGTAAAACGATACTAAAAGCTATTTTGTATAAAAATAAGGATAAACTAACTGGAAATATAAATGGCAGTAGTTTTTCTCTCCCAAGAATGAAATCAAACACCACCCACCCGGACTTGAGGCAATGTGATTCTTGAAAAGTTTAGCAATTCCGGATGTAGATACAAGCGGTTGTGATGTTCGTGGGAATTTGCACAGGGATTACCTGTGTACCTAAACGTCCGGAAACTAGTTTCAACCGGAAATTAAACCCGTCTTGTATTTTGTGGAAGCGAGATCAAATAGCCCATTTTATTTTTTCACAAGAATAAAACCTCTTCATTTATAAAAGACAATAGGCTAATGTGCAAAGTAGGAGAAACTAGTTTCACCAGCGGAACTGAAAGAAATCCTCAGGCAGTGCAAAAAAAACTGAGAAACTTTTCATTTTTTTTACATAATACACCCCGCATAAAAAAGGTCATAGAATGACACAAAATTGTCCTTGTCCTTATCTATACTACCATTTATGGTTATAGTTTACAAGGAACATTGGAAATTGCCTACTCTCCTCTCCTTCTTGCCTACCCACACATTATTCCACCTGCTTTTCGCGATAAGGTTAAAATTTACATAATATTCTTTTCTGTTCTCGCAGCTTATGAATAATATTGAATCTTTGCTTTTTCTCTCCGATCCGGGTATTATTATTATTAAACTTTCGGTGAGAGTGTGAATCTGCTTGTAGGCAAACAAACATATCTCTTCCACAGTGTTTGCAAACAAGGCGAAAGTAGGATAAGAGATTAGCAAGGCAAACTACCGGAATTTATAGATATCTCTTCAATAATATTAGAGGCAGTCGAAAGAGTGAAAGTAACAACTGTGGTACTTTTCATCGATATTGGCTTAATAAAACATTGACTATAATATTCTATATTCGTTGCATGGCTATATTATGATACATTGTTCCTATATAAGGAGAGATTGCTAAAATTCATTTTCATTGTGGAAATGAAACACACATGGGTAGACAATCAATATATGGTTGAGTAATAAAATAGATAAAATAGACGCTGGATAAATTGTAATAATAATGGTGTCAAGGAAAGTGAAAGTGAAGAGAAAGTAAACATCCAATAGTATGTTTCATAGCACATCCCATCTGCAATTAGGATTCGTGATATTTTAACAAAAAATAAATTTTAGAATGGCTTAATTTTATGTTCTATTAGAAAATTGAATAAAAACTAGTTTTATAGATTTAAAACGACCTTGATATTAATTTCTCGTGCCCTTCTCATTACACTCTTCTGCGTTTAATTTTTTACTTTTTATTAAAACTGGTAGCATTGACTCGGCCTTTTGTTTACCGTTATGTAAACCGAAATCAGTAAAACCTTAGTGATTAGTGAACTCCTGAAAACAAGCTTTCTTTACAGATTTATGCGAAAGACAATACATGATAAATATTTTATTCAGTGTCTCGAAATTAAGTTGACTATGCACCTTTCTAGAGTCTTTTTACTTTATCTTTTGTTTAAGTCGATAAAACTTCTTACATATTTGACAAAATCTAGAGTAGATTATAAATTCCACTCCACCATTCTTGGATTAGATAGAAATGAATTGAGGTAATTGCAAGGTGGAACTATCAAACCCATAGTGAAGGATATTAGTAAAAGTCATTCGTTGCAAAATGCAATTCACACGGTGTGTCATCAAACCAAAAACCTTGAGTATATTCCACAAACTACCGTAATAACTTTAAACCCACTGCTACTGCTTTCTCTTTTAATGGAAACTGTCATATGGGAATAGTAAATTGTGGTTCTTAAATTCCTCTGCAGTTTCATGTCTTTCTTATGTCTCAAATAGATAAAGTCACATTTATGTTCAAACTTATTACTACTGCTTGTGTTGAGCTTGACTATGCAAAATATACGATAAAATATCCGACATATAAATGCAAGAACAAATCTGCAATATTTCCAGCCATAAAGGAAATAATTCCGAATAACGAGTGAAAGTATATTTTGATATAAATATAATACACCAAGGTGGTTTGGTTTTGGTTGGATGAAGTATATTATGTTATGATATTAGGTGATATTATGTATTATCTGTCAAGTTATGACACACACTTCCAACTTCCAACATCTGAAACCAGTCAACCTGTCAAGCAAAATGGATTGGGGACTTTTAAAGTAATTCATTCCCGTTGTACTTTCTACGACTAATCTATTTTGTCCCATGCACCAGATGGGATCTCGTATTATTTTACCTCGTGAATGTCACAATAATCATTAATGTGTCAGACTAAAGTTAAATGAAAATTACCTGAATATATATACACACAATAATCCCCATGGGAGTTGACTAATGTCTCGTATTTGTTTTATTTTATTTTCCAGATGCTTACAATGTGACAGCATATTCCCAAATCGACAAACCCTTGACCATCACAGAGAGCAGATGGACCATTACGACTTTGTCTCTGATTACGGCTCCGACACCACATCCTTTGACTCTGATGAAGAAGGATTCGAACATGATGAGGAAAAAGAAAGGCTTTTGTAATGCTTTTTTAATGGAGCGTCATTTTAGAAAAAGTACACGCACCATTTCAAAGCTCTATCTAATTATAGAAATAAATGACTGTTTAATCTTCAATGTGATGACAAAGGTTTTAAACTTCTTAAAACAATGTTTATTTTATGCTCTAGATTTTTTCTTTGTATAAAAATAATAGTTTTGTACAAAATCGGGACATATCTCCACTATATAAAAATGAGGGCAAACGAGTAGATTTTTCATGTTCCAAAGATTATGTCCTCATTTTTAAAAAATTTCGTAATGGGGACACGAATTCTATAATTTGTAAATATAAATATAAAGGTGATAGCTACTAATATATACATTTTGCTTTTTTAATCGCTGTATTGCGACTCATATTTATCACCGTGAGGTATCTCAGAAATCTAGTTTCAAAGTTTTAACCTATTTAAATATTCCTGGAAGCAGTGTGGACACATTTCTTTGTTAGTGTTCACCCCATTTCTTATTATAAACAGTTTAACTCCAAAAGAAGACGATAAAGTAAATTTGTATCTTTCTTAACGTAAACTGTGTAAGAAATCTGGGTCGTCAGTTGGTTGAATGAACTCACCTAAGTATGATGAGTGTGTCCCTACCACTATATCTTATAGATTTACTTTGCATATACATTCTCATTTGATGATAACTTAATGACAAAATGATTTACTTCTTCTGGCCCATTTACATAGTTTACCTTACTTATTTCAAAGTTAAAACGGTTCCTGCAGTGATGACGATTATCTATCATAGTAGTAAAGTCTTCAACTTTAGATTAAGGGTTTCCATTTTCATTCCACATGATCATTTTAATCCCTCTGGTCGATTATAACTACTTAACATAAACTTGCAGATTTTATAGACACATTAAAAACCTAGTTAATAATCTCTTTCATGTGTGAAGGAAAGTTATATATATTATTTGATACCTAAAGACTACCACATGGTATTAAATAAAAACACAAACGTCCCTCAGATTGGAATATATTACATCGTCTCATCAAATTACAATATTTCCCTTACAATTACAATTGTCAAACCACATCAGACAGTTCAATGACTGGAAGTCTCGTAAATGTCATATATACTATTATTATCATCATTCTATGATTACTCTCATCATACAATTAAAATTAATGTGCAATCTAATCATTAATTTTCTTAAAAGCAAATCATTTTCAAAGCTTGGATTGGAGGGTACAAAAATATCTATTTGAGACGTAGATGAATGTCGTATATAAAGATCAATCAGAATCATTATGATGATGATCATCATAATAATCGTAATCATTATTCTTCGTGATGAATAGCTATAAAAGAATATAGTGATGATGATGATTATGGTTGAATGAACGCGTGCGACAAGTCTCGATCTTTTATCAAAAGAGCTCTTCATCCCTCTGCCTGTCTCCCACATCTTCTTTGAGCATTCTCTATACCATGTAAAATTCTGCACACAAGGCTTTTATAATATTCCTGAAAAAGTTTATAATATAATACTTGAATTTCCTACTAGAGATTCATCCATTTTTAACCCCGAGGTTCTGTTAGATTCCTACTTCAAAGATTATACTTATAGATTCGTTCGAGTCTTGACTATTGATTTACCAGGATGAAATATTCATAGGAATGCACAATATGCGATTCTATCTGACAAAGCAAAGGATAGATATTTCCCACATCCTACCCAGTCAATATATTGCTTGCCCTTGTCACTCCAACAAAATACGAATGTCAACTCAGGACCCTGGCAGGTTGAACTGACAAGTAAATGGGACTGAGGGAATGCACTCAAAAATCGATAGTATTAAAACAATAGTTTGAAGGAAAGATAAAACCCAGGTAGAATTACCAGGAAGGTGTTTATAGTTAGCTAGGTTAAATTATCTTTTCTACAAAGCATAAAACCTGCAGCAAATATCAATTTTTCAAAGGGAATATTATTTCTTCATATACACGGGCAAATAATTCTCTTACATATTAAATAGGTTAAAATTAGCTTTAAAATGCTTTGATTTTTTAAGGTTATCTTACAATTAGAAGTAATATTAGCTTTGAATTTTTGAATTTTACATTCATGTACCCTGAGTATGAGTTTTACCAAAAAGATAAAAGTTTCATCATCAACATCAAAGTAAAAAGATTTTCCTCATTTTTCTACGGTATTTTATTTATTGCTATTTAGTAAACAGTACCTCGTATATGAGGTACATGGTAGGGAAAAGGTCGACTTTTTCTAATCGACAGCGATTTACTTTTGCGGTTTCTTTTCATTTTTCATTTACTAACTCAAAAATTAAATTTTGCAACGAATTATAAGATAAAGATATTTTAAAAACTAAACTACTAACGTACCAACGATAAAGATACGAGCTCCAAATATTACCCGTGTAAGTTAACAAATAACCATAGGACTTTTCCAGAATTACCAAGCGTACCGCTTTTTCTTCTTATTTGCAAAGCCTAGAGATTTAAACTTTTTAGGTCGAATTCTTAGTTTTGTGATAGTTTACATAAAACACTAACATATTATGAGGAGTACTTTGGATGATTATCGATAGCGGAAACATGCTTATAAATGTAAAGGAAACATGTCAATTAATATAATTACCTAGTCTATTTAACAATTTATCTATTTAACCAATGTCGTTTATATTACAATCTGTATCTGCTCGGTCCGAAATGTAATTCATAGTTCTAAATCAACGATTACTTATACATCTGTCAAATTTTACTCTTTAATGTATATAATAGTAAAGTATATATATGAAGTATATGTGTTAGCTAGATGTGAAAACGAAAGAATAATATTTGAAATACCATACATATATCACCCAGAGAATTTATAGAGTTATACTATAATTAATTATACTACTGTAATTGATAAATACACAGGGTTTTTATTGTTATACATAACTATATATTATAACCTTTGTAATTAATCTAAGGCACTTTTCCAACTTCCACTATATGGACCATTGAAGTTTGAAGGTCTCCAATTATAATTGTCTGATGATAATTGGATGGTTGGACATGTGTAATTATAATATTAAACTACACTATCTGATATAGTATTTATTGTGCTAATGATAATGAAAACAAGGGTGATTGTGATCATGTGAAAATGAAGATTTTCAGAGCTGTGTTAGCTTTAGTTATAATGATGATGACAAATAAAGAGATTTCTAGTGCGTGAAATGTTCAAAGATGTGAACATCCTAATGAGCAACTCTGGTTATTTCTGGTCTCTCTAATACTTTCCAGTTATGGGATTTACTGCAGAACATTCAGGGATATTGTTAAAATATAGTATATATTTCATAGTAAATTTTATTCTACGCAGTATAAAACTGTATAAATCCGGATCTATATCTATAAAATCCTTAATTTTATTTTATGATGAGTTCGTTAAAATTATCAGCATGATTTCATTACTTCATCAAATTGCTCAGTGACTGGAGTAAAAAAGTATTCTTATGGCTGAATCCTCGGAACTAGATCGAAAATCACGGAGTAACGAGACGCTCGTTTAAAAATAACAAGATCATTCTGATTCCATATCGAGAAAGTAGAGAAAGTAGATATACTTCGGATTAGTTCAGATCTCAAATTAGATTCCTTATTAGAAGATTTATCGACAATAGACGATATCAATAAAATTAATGAGTGAATGAATATAAGGTGTAAGATTTGCAGTAACGCTGAATTTGGATTTTTCTTTGTATTAAATTGGAAAGGAGATATCTAATTTGAAGGTTACAGTTAG
Organism: Isotoma caerulea; assembly: GCA_034696405.1. Classification (NCBI taxonomy): domain Eukaryota; kingdom Metazoa; phylum Arthropoda; class Collembola; order Entomobryomorpha; family Isotomidae; genus Isotoma; species Isotoma caerulea. The sequence continues at coordinate 13,702 of JAQFZZ010000408.1, forward strand.
TTTGCCGTTAATTCTGATGAATTTCGTCTGGCAACTCTAAAACATGTGATATTTGTTAATTCAGCAAGAAAGATAGATTTAAAAATTTCCTTTTGCAGTTTTGCATTGAAACAGCTACCAAGTGCATTTTAATAGTTGATACCTGCTAGGTAGTTATATTAATCACTTGAAGTAATGAAATTGTCTATAAGTTTCATTATGCAAGGCGATACATAACCGCCTATAGTTTCAACCATATAAACAGTAAAAGAAAGTCCTTAAAAGCATTTCAAGCCAATTCTCAAGATGACTGATGATTGAGCACTTTCTTGTTCAGATCTTTTTTGTAATTCCATCCATCCAATAATGGTCTCTTTAACTTAAATACCAGATAAATCCTAAGTTGGTCAAGAGAACTGCCTGAGATTCTTTATTCTGTGTGCTTCTTTCCTTAAAAAAGACTATAGATAAAACATTGTAGATCCATATATATCCTCTATGCTTGTTGTTAGCTAATATCCTTTTATATTTCTCAACGAGACATTTTTTACGGAGAAAAGGAACAAAGATTAAGGGCGCATATAGGCCATTGCTAAGTAATATTCTGATTCATGAGCCCAACATAATAATGCAGTTAGGTATATACCACGTAACTAAACGTTATCTTTCCATAAGCTGTGTGCATCATTTTAACGGTAAAGTTCCACACAATTTGCGATTCTCCTGCTGTGGACTTCAATTTATTTCAAAGCTTTCTCTGATCTCTATTTTATTTCATGCTAACAAATGGACTTGACCTTAAACCCGATTCTAAATCCATCAGAGAATTTTTTTATAATCATATCTGAAATTTTTGACTCCGCGGATGTAACTTAACAAAATTAACTCTTTAAAATCCTTTAACAATTCACCAATAAATCCCCAAATATAAAATAGTTACAGCCACTAAAGGTTTAAAAATTCCAGCATATGATTTACGAACAAGTATATTGCGAGGGGACTCTTTAGTGACGAATGATTATTGGGTAAGAGACAACCCATTTTACCTTATAATATCATCTTGGCCGTGGGTATTATTATTATTACATTCTGCCCAGGAAACAGTAAGAGAAGAATTGAGTAGAAAAAAAAGAAGTGGAGAAAAGGAAAGCAATAAATTTCAACAGCACTTGAAAATCAACTCACGAGACGAGATTCTTCTTTTTCTCTAACCTCGAAACGAACTTGGACCAAGAAAAAGAAAAGAGTCTTTAATGATTCAGGATTTAGTATAAAATCCTAGCGGTAATACTATAGAGGTAGCAATATAAGTTCTGGAATATTTAGTTTTGAGTTATTTCCAATTCTTGAAATTGTACTTTTTCGAATAGTCACTTGAGTATCGTTCAACATTTTTAGATCTACTTGGTGCTCACTCGGTGTTAATAATTTACATTTAGAGGCTATCCAACATTATTATTGGCTGATTTACGAACTTTTTTTCAAATATCAATGGATGGAATGGAAGTTTATACTGATTTTGTATAGAAGTGGGAAACTTCTCAAGTACGAGAGTTGGAGAAAGTATTGAATCATTTTCTTTTGATAAGATTTTAAACCATGATCATGTTTCACGAGGACCCAAGTAAAATATTAGACATTAAGATAAAGTATGGGTTACTTTTTCAAACCTTCAACGTGAAATTTAAATCTGAACTCTAAACAACAGAACCAATAGTCTTAATTGTAATAAACTTATCTGTCAAAATTAAATATAGGCTAATTTACAGAAACAAACATTCTGAAAGTAAAATCGATGGAATTGAAATTAAAATGACTAATTTCAATCCTCGTTTCTCATTTACAAGTTAATCTTGCATTCTCTTTTGAAACGACGTTCAATTGCACGTTTTACAACCCACGCAACGAATCAAAAGTATTTTATGAAGCATCTAACTCGTAACTTTAGAAAACTGAAAGAAACTAACATCTAAAAAATCTAAACTCTAAGTAGCTCCTCGAAGTACATACTCCGCTTGAAGTACTTTCACCAGCTTTTATGATAAAATTGTTTCTCGTGTAAAAATACAAGAGTTTCTCACAAACTCACGTGTTTATCATTAAAGTATTCAATTTTGTCATCTGACTCAAGTGCTTCTTTCACTCAGAGGAGAAAGTTGACAGAACCGTTCACAAATTTTGGGGTATAAATTACAACTCGAAATCTAATTCCCGGTGAAGTGTCTCAGACCAGAGATTAGATCATTTTGGGACTAATTTGCCAATTTTGCCAACAATTAAATATATAACTTTATGTAGACGTAACATTCATAATGCAAAAAAATTGCACACTCCAAAATTTTTTCACGTCTGATTTTCCAAAAAAAAGATTAAACGTTAACAGCTATCTGAAAGAGAATCAAGGACAAGAATGTTTCCAGTGTGATCACATTCTGTGGTGACCCTACCTCTACAGATTTTGTTCTTGTGAGGTAATAAAAAAAGAGCAAAGAAGGTGAAGAGAGCAATGGCAAGTGGTCGTACATCAGATGAATTCTAAACACCGAGTACTCGATCTATAATCTAAATTCAGTACATATTTGCTCTTCGTGATTGAGGAAAAATGAGCTTGTCAAGGGGTTAATCAACCGAGAAAAAACGACATTGAGAGCTCTTTAAAGATCTAGATTTATTGCCAGTCTGTGTCCTTCTTCATCCAGAAAGAAAAACTCAAGTGGTTTCTATCAAGGTTTAACAATTTATTAGAACTAAGCATTAGTACGCCGCTGACGCACGCCTTGGCTAACTTAATTTATAATGTGGAAGGCACCTTTTACAATTCAATACTTTTCTTTGTATTTAAAAGTATTTTAAAAGTATAATTTTATTTGTTTTACCACCTAATTCGCATTAAGTATAGTGGTTAGAATTCACGATGAATTTAGTTACAAGTACTAAATTTACCATACATATTGCGTCAAATTCCACTTTCACCTAGACCTACTTTATAAGCAAAGCTGGGAAGCTCGTTAATTTTCTGATTATTTTTTTTAACCGAAAGAATTTTTTAGTTGAAATATCTTAATTTTGAAAGGAACATCAAGACAAGTATTTTTATAGAAATTTTGAGCAAAAACTTTCTAAAATTATAAGCGAGTTAATGTTTTTCACGCATGAATCTGCGTTAGGTAAGTCTGTAAAACTTGACAAAATTCGTATTCTTCAAATAATTTTCAAAATTGTTTAAAATCAATTTTTAGATCTATCACAGAAGATCTCTTCTGACTAATATAATCTCAAATCAAATTAGTCCCCAACCAATGATCCTATCTTATTTTCGAGGCACACAGCACTATAAACTTCTTTAATGCAACTTTTATGAAGATTGAGAGTGGAAAAACGATCAGATACCGAGAACCTTATTCTCTCTACATTAAAATGCAATGAACTTTAATCAATTTCTAATTTGCATTCTTCATCCACCCACAGCTCGCTTCATAATCCAAGCCGAACCTTGGAATCTGAAAATATTCATCTTACCAGCAGTCAGTCCTCCTTAGTTGAAATATGTCATAAATTATTAAAACGCTTAAAATTACTTTTCCTTATTCCCATCTATTCCATGCACATTCATCTTTCTTATTACCCTATGGACTATTTTATGAGTTTTCTCTAATGCAAATTTTCAGAGTTTTCGCCTTGTCTACCAGAAGGAGAATCCGATAAGAATCTTACACAAGTGCAACTATAAATGAAGAACAGAATTTATTAATGCAGAAAGTTATAGGCTTAATAAAATTCCCTCCGAAATTCCTTACCTTTGAGTTTTTCAGCTTCTCTATAGATCCTTTCCTCTTTCTAAAACACTATTTATACTTACAAGGTATACACACATCCCCGTGGGACTCGTTTTCTTCAGGGAGATCAATTTCCGTACTTTAATAGAAAGACATGACATGGTCTTACCTTCTTGAGCTGACAATGACAATAAAATAGGCAGAAGAGTCGCCTACCATCATGAAGAAGCATTCTACAAGCCGAACCTACAAGCCTTTGAGCTATTCATGTCAACTTTATTTACGCTGAAGGAAAGCTTGTGTATAACATTTTTGCTTCGTGTATAATCCGCATGCATCTTGAAATGTTGCTACAATTATAATGTACTTTATTTAAGATAAGTGCAAATGTTAGAATATTTCATTCATTTTTAATTTTTGGTATATTTTTGTTTCATCCCAGTAAATCTACGATTTATTTGAAACTATTTTCGAGATAATTAAATCCATAATATTAAGAAATATTTTGCTGCTCTGACATAACTGTCAGTACCTTTGACAAGTTTGAATATTTTTAAATTTAAAACTTGGAAAAATAACACGCTTTTTTATTTTCATATGTGACATAGACTAAAGAAAAAATGATGTTTTCCTTTTTTCTTTAGTCTATGCATATGCGATTGCATTAACTTTACTTTCATTGAATCCTTTATTCAATGGCATTAACTAATGTAAATTTAAACTTGATCCTCTTGAAAAAAATTCATAATCCTCAAAAGCTCATTTGTTACAGATAATCCGCAGCCTATAAAAAAGCTAACAAATAATCTACCTGGAAGGAATGAAAATAAGATGAGATTTAAATGGTCTTTTCCACCTATTATCAAAAATAACAATATTCGAGGCAGATAAAATCTTCACTTTGATTGAACCATAAGACCGGGGGGAGACCTCAGTAAGAGCCAAGCTGGTTGATATAATCTAATGAAATGAATTTCATCTCTACACGCCTACATCGGCATTGACATCCATCCCATCTCCATTTATGCTCCCGTCGAGTCCTCAGAAAATAAAGTTTTCCTGCTTTCTTCACTCTCTCTTAGTATTTTCCCAAGCCAATGGATTAATCCTTCGCCTTACTTCTAAAAAGACCCGACCCAACTTAATGTCTACTTTCATATACAACACACCTAGCTTTTACCTCTTAACAGTGGCTGAAACTAAAAGTGACTTTTTGAAAAGGCTCAGGACACAAGGGACTGATAGAACGGGAGAAAGCGGAAATTCTCTAGACAGTCTCATTCAATTTATTTCATTACTTCCACACCTCCGTCGCTGAAATAAGATTTGTGCCACACTGCGACTCACTGAATTAATGAATAACAATTGTTATTTTGGTTGCAGCTTCAAACAAGAAATGGAAATTGAGAAAAGACTATAACTTTTGATTTTGAGGATGGAGGTTATCTTGAGGTTTAATTTGGACTTTTATAAAGTGAGTAGAAGAAATGGAAAGTACATTAAAAATATTACAAACGATTTTTAGGATTCCAAATGATTTTTAGCTCTTAAATGAGAACCCAAACTCAATAACTTTTTATATGAAACTAAAAATGATCCGAATTGCAAAGTGTTAAAAAAAGACCAATGAAACTGATACTGAGTTGTTCAAAATTCAATTCATCCGATTCTCAAATTGCGTTAAAATTGTACAGAACTTTATTAAGAGGTGGACCTCCACCCTCTTAATGTTTTTACAAGATCCGGCATCCATCAGTCAGTCCGTCCGTCCGTCCGTCCGTCCGTGTACAGGATAACTGAAGAACGGTAGATCGTAAGGACATGAAACTTTGCATACACATTTA
>JAQFZZ010000409.1:0-19292 GCA_034696405.1 Isotoma caerulea
GTAGTTTAGGGTAGTTTTTCTGCCTGTGTTTACTCTGATTAGAAATTGATTGTTGTAAAAGTTTCCATTCATGTTGTGACCTATTGATTTAAAGGAGTTTTATGGGTTTAGTCTTTCAGTTTGTACTTTCTTGAAGATTCTGAGGGAAAAAAGTTTTTCCCTAAAAACTAGGAGACTTTTAGAGTTTTAGTTTTTCCACAGTAAGAAAAGAGAGAAATGTTAGGAGAATAGGCAGACAAGGTTTCCTTTTTCTTTCTCTGATCGTTTTTGGACTGGTTCGTTGGTACTTTGTACTTTTGAAGTATTGAAGTTGCATTTAGTGACATGGGAATGGTATCTATTATAGAATAGGGAGAGAGAGAGAGGAAGGAATGGTTGTTGTATGGTACAAGCGAGTTTTAGCTTCCCTTTTTCTCAATAACAGTTTCCTTCTCGTATTTTACTTTAGTTAAAGTACAAAGTGCTGGTTCATGCTTTTCTAGTTTCTGTTTCTGTGTTCAGCCCTAGCTAAATTCTCTTCTAACCTATCCGATGTGTATGCACTTGAGTAAGTTGAATCTAGTGGAAATAGCATGGGAGTTAGCGACTTGGTTGGTTAAAGTACTGAAGAGAGAGAGAAGGTTTTGAGAGAGAAGACTGCTCGATGAATGTGTTGTGATGTGAGCTTTTTAGACTGTAGAGAAACTGCTGCTGCTGGTTGGTTTTGGTTGTCGGTGGTAGTCTAAGTAGAAGTGGTGGTAGTAGCTTGCTTGCTGCAGAAGAAGAGTTGGTGTTGGATGATCGACTACTCTCGCCCTGAACGTCACACTCAAAAAGTTAGCATTGTCCATGAATATTTGTTGGGATAATTCGAAAAAGGAGTAAAAATGATGAGAAAGTATCAATTCGTTTTGATCATGAAGAAAGGAAGGGATTTAGAAAGTCGTTCAAGTTGTTTGGAATTTGGAATGGGATGAAAAGTTTGTCTGAAAAGAAGGTTTGTACTGGTTGATCGAGGAGTAGCGCCTGCAACTTCCTTCTTTTGCCCTGGCATCAGCAGTATAAAGTAGTTTTATCGTGTTACTTTGTACCATCGGACCATCCACTCTGCCTGGCTCTTTTTACTCTTCTTGGGTCGATGGAACAGTCAAAAGCAGTCTGTCAGTGTGTGTGTTGTAACCATGGGTTGAGTTTCAGTTAGAATTCTAAAGGCAAAAGAGAGGCTTTTATCCATATCTCCCTTTCCTATCTACTTCGTTGGTTATCTTCTTCTGTGTCCAAAATCCACCAAAGCTGCTGCTCTATGTGAGAAAGTATCTTTCCATACATTCTCGTGTACGATGATGATGATGCTGTAACTTGGGTTTAGGTAGTTTTGCTTGTAGGCAGTAGGCATGTCTTCCTAATAGCATCCATCCACTCAAGTCAACTTCTTTCCCTTCATGATGATGATGATGATCCTCATCATGCTGATCATCATCATCAACCCGATGTAGTTCTCTTATACAGACAGACCTACCTAGATAATAGTACTTTTGGAAATGTTCGAATTGGAAGGAAAGGGAATGAAATTTGGCTCAATGTCTCAGGAAGTAGCATGGGAATGGATGATGTACTCCGTGTGATGATAGTAGTTGGACGCTCCTTTGATCATATCCGTTTTTGCCCTGCAGAATAGAAGAAAGATTTTTTGGGAGTTTTTCTTATTCGCATTTCGTTAGGAAAGGCTTGTCAAAGAGTAAAAGAGAGAGGCTGCTACCAACCAAACCACGTCCGTGGAGAATAGCGAGGAAAAAGGATTCACGTAGTGCAGAAGAAAGAGTTTTTGCTTAGGATGGTTGTTATTTCATGTTATGTATGTGTAGGTTCTACTGAGAATTGTGAGAATGACTGGATGTGAGAGAGAGAAGGGTAAAATAAATGCTGGTAGGGCAGAAGGCAGATATCTCTCTTGTTGTTTGAGAGAATTTAGAAATGTGAGATGAACCAGGAGTGAAGTGAAGTAAAAAGGTTTAGAAGAAGACTTGGCTTGGATAACATAGACAAAGGCTCCAACAACTACCATCCCATATCCCATACTGTTGGAGGTACTCTGCAGTGTTGTTGGAATAATTTTTAGACTTTAATCCATAGGGTTGTGGTGTATCTACGTTGAATTGGATGGATGGTTCGTATTCTAGAGTTTAGAATGTCCATAGATGAGTTGGATGTTGGTTGGCTTGGCATCTCCTATTTATAATATGCCCATCGCATCATCTCATCTCCCTCCTTTTGCCTTTCTCTCCATCCAAGAGAGGAAAAACATGGAATGAGAGAGAGAGAGAGGGTTATCCTGCTAAAAGACGAAATATATAAAAGCAACTTTTTATCCTGTTGGATAGAAGATGAGGTTCGTTTCTAGAGTTGGTTCTTGTGAGACTGGCAGTAGTGACTGACATGACAGGGAATGAACTCCATCCTTACTTACTTTACTCTTCACTTTAGTTGAAATGCTTGTGCAAGACTATTTCCTTCGTATCCACATCAAACTCTCACGTAATCCTAACTCCATACTCTTGCATACTTCTTCGCCTTACATTTCTTCGTTGAATTCTAAAACTTGTCTTCTTTCTTACCTTACTTTGAGTTTGGACCACATCGTGTTCTCTAAAGATGATGATGATGATGAGTGAGTATCTTGCCTCATCCATCCGTCCAATATGCGCTTCTTCCCAAGCAATACACTAACTAAGCCTCGAAGCATTTTCTGGCTGGATTTTTTACGCTTTTTATCATCAGATTGGTCACTACGCTTGTAACTAACTACAGGCAGACACATTCTTTTTCTTATGCAAGGGCGAATCTGAAATATTATGAATTCGTTTGGTTTTGGTTGTAATACGCACTAAGGTTTAAAAGAAGATAAAGAGGACATACGTATCAAAGGAGTTTGTTAGTTGTATTTCAAATGGATTCCTCTGTCTTCATTTATTCTTTAATGTATTGCATGTTGCATGCATCAAAACTTGAATAAGATTTTGCTTAGGGTAGACTGGATTCTAAACTTGTATGGTTGGACTTTAGTTAGGTACTCGAAAGTGTAAGATGAGTATAATATGAAATGATAATAATGGTTTGCATGAGATCAGATGACTGAGACTGGATGAGTTTTTCATTTTTTGCAATTGGACTCTAAAGTAGATATTTAATGGTGGTGGTGGTGGCGTTGGCTATGGAATGGTATTGTTAAATGTGAGTGCAGAGTGCACAACAACTTGGGACTCATGAGGATGATGCATGGATGCATAAACTATAACCATTTTTAACATCTACTCAAGTGAAATGATTATCGTCTTATTTTTCTCCCTCGTTTTTTTATTACTCACCATGCGAACTTTTTTAAAGCTAGAGTCAAGATCATTTTATGTGCATATTTGCATTTGATAAATCTTAGCCATGCGTTTTTATAGTATGTTAGGGTTTTATGAATTTTTTTGCGTTAAAGAAAAATTCTTAATTTAGTCAATTCTTATGTGGTATTTTTGGAAGTTTTAAATTGTTAAGATTTTTTAATGACTAGGCTGTTTTTTTAACTTTAGGTGATGCTCACAGTGTCTAGAGTAGCTTTTAGAGTGAAGATGGTTATCGTTATTGATCTATAGTATTTGTGCAAATAGGCTGATAAAAATACACTTTGTGCTTGGAGAATGCAAATGCGTTCTAATGATGTGCTAATTACCTCTGGAGCCTATTGATGAATCAGGCAGAGAATGAAATGCTAGACAAATTTATTCTCTTCCAAATGACTTTTTTATCTCTTTCTTAGTTACTGGATTTTTTAAAACGTGAATGTTTTTGATAAGATGTTTAATTTCTTCACAGCTTGGGAAATATTTCGAATTGGAAAATCAAAAATGAGGATTATGTGAATGTGGAAATGCTCTATTTGATGAGTTTTCTGTTAATAACCCATGCATAGAAATACTATTAATAGCCCATGCATAAAAATATAAAAATAAGTTAATGGATTGAGTTATTAGGATAGTAGGATCCTACGTGAGAAATGTGGATTTGGCAGTAAGTTGAAAATGAAAAGGCAGAAGGTGTTTTGTTGCTGGTGAGACTTTTTAATGAAAAGGTTTTATATCGCCACGTGTTTTGCTTGATACTTGAATGGTAATCTGATATCGTTTTGTTGTTAAACTGAATTTTGGGTTCGTTAATCTTTATTTGAGGGTGAAGGTAGTGCAGTAGTCGTGGTGTTTCTAGAGTATAAAATGCGAGAGGAGATATTTAAGTTTAATTATGTAATCAGTGGATGCGAATGAATGAAGAAGTGTGTACTTCGTGATTGTGTAGAAATTACTTATTTTTTTGGGTAAAAATGAAGCTTAGATGAGATAAGAAATTTGAGTGAATTAATAATATGGAATATGATGTAGTGTCTATAGTACATGTGCCAGAGTTATATCAGATCAATCGCTTCAGTATTTTAATATAAATATTGATAGCTTTTGTCTTCTGGAGTGATTAACTACCTTAATGACCCCGATACTTAAAAATGCGCATTTGAAGTGAAGTATATGGAGGGCGCTTGTAAGGATGCGCCCTTAATCCCGTTATCTATTGCATTATATCCCAAAGCGACGGCCTTTTTTAAAGATTTATTAGATCCATCCAAGTGAAGTCAATGGAGAATTTGAGGTGATACGTGATTTATGCACGGGTTGATAAAAACTATATACGGAGTGATAGAATAAAAGGTTACAGCTTTTGTAATGTTGGGCTAGGTTATGGCTCATAAATGAGACGTGAGTTGAATTAAAATGAAGTGTGAGGTGAGACCCTCGTTTCCTATATTGTCTCTTAATATCATCCCTATAAGATTCACTATGGTCACTTTTCTCAACGGTCTACGCACTTTTTATACATTTTTTTAATGTTGTCATCTTCTCCCTACGATCTGTCAAAATTGACTATTAATCATTGTGTAATTTGTTTGTTTGTATTTTAGGAAGTGACCGGTTGTAATAGTAATGATAGTGTTGGTGGACCTGGAGGAGCTCCCGGTGGAGTGAGACCTTCACCCTCACCCACCGGCTCGGCTAGTTCAAGATCCATGTCACCTGCTGTTGGTAAGTGTTTTCACTATCTCTTATCATTTACATCGGAAATTGTAATCAGTTTGACTGCTGTTTGTATGGATTGTTTTTTGTTTCACCTTTTGTTAGACTTATTGAAATGGCAGTGATGTTAAGAAGGGTATAAAGTTGTCTCAGAAAACTTCGGCTCCCGACTTGTCCATATGCCTAAGGCAAGGATATAAAATGTGAAATAAATCGGGACAAAATCTGCAACGTTGAAACGTGATAGAAAGTATTTCTTCAATGGATATAAATAGGGGAAATGAAAGTCTAGGCTGAGTAAATTATAATCCTGAATGACCTAGTGAGAAGTAGCTGCTTTTGAACACGCAACTTTTGTTTAGTTTTTAGTCACAGCAGACACAAAAATATCATGTTCAATGAAGATCACATTTTCCCTAGCTTTTTTTTCTTTCTTTTTTGAGGACGAAATATTAACAAGGAAAATGAAAAAACGTGACAAGTTTCTCTATAGTGAAAACTGTTTTTCATGCTTTGCCTTTAGTATGTTTGAAAATCATTTGGGAATAAGTTTGTGACATTGCAGTTCACTTTGTATGGACCCTATTGAGTAGATGAAATGGTGCAGTTTGACCTGTCCACCTTTAAAGTTAACTCTATCATGTCTAGTGAAGCAATTTTATCCCTGGTACAAATAACAGGTTTTTTTTTAGCAGACTCCGAATCTAGTCTTGAAAGTTAGGGTCGCTGTCATACCCGACAAATGATGGAGAAATGTTAGATGCAAATTTTAAAAGCCAGTTGGTTGTATGCTAAATATGTAGATTGGGTGCTTATCAGGAATCAAGTTTTGATAAATGTGTTTTAGGAAAATGTAAATAAGAGAAGAGTCGTAAGAAAGGTGAAATGTAGTGCGGATGAGGGAAGAATTATGAAAGGAAGGAAGTTCCGCAAGTATTAGTGCAAGCAATGAATGTGGATGATTAAACGGGAGAGAAATGTGTTGATTGTGGTGCTGGTGACTGAGAAGAACATAAATTACAAGGTTAATGGCTTTTTGGTGACAACCCAGTCAGTCGGCAATGAGAGTGTTGCCCATGACCGTCATCATCATATAGTTCCTCTTTTACTCTAAGGACTATCTGTGTGTATCTCACTCTGTGTGTCAGTGACGATATAGTTCAAGACACACTTTTCCACATAATAGATTTGGGCTGAGAAAATGTGAATGAGAAGGGTCGGTCGGGTATGAATGAATCACTGATCGACTGTCTTTATATAATAGGAAATCAAAAAGAAAAGTGCAAGTGGGATTAGGTATAGATGATATGTCTAGGTATTGGGGTTCACTTACTGTTTACAATTGAATAGTTTTAGCTTTTTGTTTGACACACTTTTGCTGTCAGATGGTGAGGTTGGGTTAACAACTGACCTAGCTCAACATCTCAATCATGTTAAAAAATAAAGTTATTTTCATATTCATGAATTGGATTTGTGGAAGAATTACCTAACTATGCTGTTTTGGCGATGATGTATCCTGTCAGTTTCGTTTGTAGTTTGTAACTAGGATGCATTTTTGATCGATTAGCCCAAAGGGCTTTGTAGATGGATAAGCGACCCGAAGCGTCTTTTTAAACGCTTCCGTCGTTCCAAAACAGCACGGTTGTGTTTACTTGATAAATCATCGCGAAAATCAAGCACGTAATACCTCAATAGATCCTTGGTGTAGGCCCTAGGATAAGATTATGTGGATGCGAATGGATGGATGGGTTAGTTTTAAATTGGATGAATTGGGTCATTTAACTCATTATTGACTTTCCTTGTGTGTACTAAAGAGATGAGTTTGGCAAGTTTTTGGAATGTCTCAGTCAGAGAATAAAATGAGAGTGTTGTAAGGGTTCACCCGGTCACCCACACCGGTGTGATTTATGAAGGTACCCACATTCATGTGTTTTGATGATGGTTGAGGTAAAAAAGGAAAGTGTGATTATATACCGAGAGAGAGAACCTTTTATTTCAAAGTTAAATACTCTCTTGGGATTGCCTTTGTCCTTCTATTGTATTCGTCCAAATAATCCAATTCTAAAACGGTGTTTTTTTTTTCTTTTTTATTATTATTATTGTATAGTTGGCAGACTTAGTGACACTTTATACTACTACAAAATTCATTTTATAAAAAAGGAATAAATAGGAAAGTATGTTTTTTTTCTTCTCCAGACAGATAGTCAGTTGTAGTTTGGAATATAGTAGTGTGATGATGATGATGATGAAACTCTTGAAAAGTGAGTCAAGTTCAAGGAAGTTGTTATCATTCTCACTATCTCCATTCCACCACAAACACTCAACAAACTCAACATTATTTCCACTCCACATTTATCTCGAAAACTAACTTCCTATATAGATTATAGGGTAGATAGATATAAATACATTCTTTCTATATAAGGAGTAGCCGGGGTGGGAGAGTCTAAGCTATTATGTAACTTTAAAAAAAGACATACTGAATTCCTGACCTGGTCAAAAGTTTTCTTGTTGTTTGTTAATTTTTAATAGGTGACCGGCTTGAGTCGCTTGAGTCTATATACTCTTTCTTTCCACTCTCATAATTTATTCATTCTTTCATTTCCATTAGGAATGGTAATTAATTAGAAAAGTTCACTTTGTTTGCGAAAAGTTGTACAAAGAGAGGATTTCATAATTGGGTGTTCTTAAGGATTAGGTTTTTTTGGGTACGTAGGTTAAGAAAGGGATCGTGGTGCTTTCACAGGTGGTATTATTGGAAGAATGTAAATGTTTTTGATGGGTTTTCATTAAAAATGTAGTGAAATGAACTAATTAGATGGTTTTTGGTGTGTTTGTAGGTAATCAAAACATTCCGATGCCTCCAAGGCCGTCAAGTAGCCAGTCGGAAGGAAGTGGTGCCCCTAGGATGAGTCAGTCACCGATGCCAGGTGGTCAAGGTTTGTATAATAATTTTGCATTCATATATTGAAGAATGTTGTGTTAATTGGAAAGAGATGTTTAACGTTGTTTATGTTTTGCAGGTGGATCTTACCCTGTTCAACAGTCGATGGCCCCTCCACCTCATCATTTGTACCCAGGAGGGGGAAAGATGGCTCACCCTGGAGGAGGAATGGTTCCACCACCAGGACCCCCTCAGTCCCATTACTCACAACCTGGCTCACAACAACAACAACCTGGGCATTGGCAGCATCAACAAGGAGGTCAACCACAACAACAAGGGAGCTATGGAGTGAGAGGTCCACCACCTCCGCAACATCATGGAAGTCCTATGATGAGTCCTTACCCACCCCCACCATCTTCACAGCAACCTGTGCCTGGAAATAGTTATCCTCCTCCACCTAGGCACCCAATACCGAATCATGCGGGAGGACCTCCTCCTGGACCTGGAGGCAATCAGTTTTCTCCTTACCCTCCACAACAGTATCCTTCACAACCCCAGGGGCAATCTTGGCCTGGTGGTCCGGGAGGAAACGGACCAGGGGGAACTCCACCTCCGAGTAATTCCAGATCTCATTCACTTTATCTCAAGCAGCACCTGCAAACCAAATTAGGGTTCCCACCCCACGGTGGTGCTCAGGGTGGTTATCCAATGGGTCCACCTCAGACTGGCAATTTACCATCTAATTCTCCTTCGCAAACTCCTCCACCTCCCCATCCTCATCATCCTGGACAAGGAATGCCACCTGATATACAAGACAATGCTAATTCTATTGGTAGTGGAAGTAATTCTGGAAACAGCAGTAACAATCCTCCTAATATTGTCTCCGTTGGGCCGGATGGTACGAACGTTGATGAACTTTCACAACAGTCCACACTTTCTAATGCTTCTGGAGGTATGGATTCATGTGTGACAGAGTAGAATAGATTATGAAGGGCATTGCATAGGGTTTAAAATATATTTGTGTGTTGCAGCTTCGGGAGATGATGGTCCATCGATGCCAAAATTAAGACCTGAGGGGCCGAGAAGTCATCAAAATTACGGAAGTCATCCGCCAACTCCTCAAAGTAACGCTGTACCCTCTCCTGGTGCTGCAAGTATGAATTCTGCCCATGAAGATTATGGAGAGATGAACAGTCCGGGGTGGCCAAGAACGCCTGCCAGTCCGGTATTTAAATATTTACTTTCTTTTACTTACACAGTCTGTATAACTGGATTCATTGTTTTTATCCACGTAAGACTCTGTCCGACCTACACATTTATGTTTTTAAGTGTAACATTCGATTTCAAATTAGTTGGTCCAGATTGACCTCGTGTAGGTCAAGAGTTGTTTCGATAAATCCAATGTTTTATTTCGTTAATGTGGCTGATGAATGTTCAGTGTTGCGCCTGAAATATTTTAATTTGTTCTTACTTATTGGTGTCATGCACTGAAATTGCACTTTGATGTTGTATTTTAAGGGTTTGAATAGTCACCCACCACCTCCAAGTGAACACTATAGAGGGAAGACAAAGGTAAATTATAGGAGATCAATCCCCTCTTTTAATATGTTCTTTTTAATTTATTAAATTCATATAAATGTTGTCGCTTTTGTAATGTCGTTGGCTATTATGTGTAAAGAACGGAGTGATAAAGTTTCGATTTAAATTTGTTATTTTCAGAAGGCGGATAGTTTGAACAAATTATACGACATGGATGATAATCCAGAGCGAAGGATGTTCCTAGATAAATTGATACATTTTATGGAAGATCATAATCCAATAACTTCGTGTCCAACTATCTCTAAAAACCCATTAGATCTCTTTAAACTTTATTTTTTGGTCAAGGAACGAGGAGGGTTTCTAGAGGTAATTATTAATTAGCAAATAAAATATATATTGATGAATGATTTTAAATGAGGTAAGACTAATAATTGATTTGTGAACAGGTGACAAAAAATAAGACTTGGAAGGACATAGCAGGTAGTTTAGGAATAGGTGCCTCGTCGAGTGCAGCTTATACGCTTAGAAAACACTATACGAAACATCTACTTCCGTTTGAGTGTAAATTTGATCGTGGAGGGATTGATCCTCAGCCGCTAATAAATCAAGTAGAAACAACGACAAAGAAAAAAGGGAAAGGACCCGTTCCCGTTCCTTCGCCTGGATCTTCCAACTCACAAGACTCATTCCCTGGGCCAAATAATAACACAAATTCCTCAATGGATGGATTCAACTCGCCAGGATCTTCCAATTACCCTAGTCCTTATGGACAACAACCCCCACCACCTTCCTCATCTGAGTATGGTCAAGGAGGTAATTCTTCTAGTGGTGGTGTTGGTCCAGGTTTGAGTCCATTATCAAGACCTCCAGGTCCACCCACTTCAGCACAACAACAATCTTCTCAATCTCCTTCGCAGCACCCAGGTAAGGGCTTATATTTATGGAATATCCATTTATCTATTTTTTCTCTTCACTACTTCTGTGTGAATACAAGCTGGAAGATTTCGGTTTGAGCACAGATTAGCTGCTGAAATGCTTTACCGAAATATTTCTCGCTTGTTCAAATTAATTTTGTGATGTGATGAGGAATGAGTGATCTGCAGAGAATGAAGTAGAGTTGCCCAAATATTATTATTAAATTGTAGTTCAACTAACGCTTTCTTTTCTTTGAAAAAATTAACAAACTTTATATATAATTATTACTACTCTCAATTATCTATCTAGTCACGGTTAATTTCAAATGGCTTTTGGCTTTCATCTTCGAGTTTTACTATTTTTATGAATGGTAGTATTTTTAGTTTGGGTAGAGAACGCAAGCAAGGTGGTCGTGCTGGCAAGATTTTAACTCAGTCTGGGTATTAAGCTTAAAACACTATTGAAAGCCTTTTTGTAATTGTATGGTTTTTGTGTAGGATTAATCGTCTGTGAATTACTTGGTGGATTGTGTTGATGATTTGACTCGGGTGGGTTCAAAAGAACGCTTTGGGACACTGGAGTAGGAGATTGTCACTACGCTTTAAACCGTCAGCAGAAACAGCTGCTTAATTAATTCCTCGAGACAAATCATCTTCAAAATGTATCAATTGATTCATAGACCTCCCTTAGCTTATAATTTGGATATTAATAATTCAGAGCTTACTTTTTAAAACGATTTTAATTAGTGTTTAGCTAGCATACAAATAATAATAGATGAATTTCTTGCATATTTAGTAGTTAAATACTACCAAAAAGGCGATTATTTAATTTTAAATCTAAATTGGTTTTGGGAAATTCTTTTAACTTGAACTGTGTAGTTTAACTTACCAAATAGTTAGTTCATGTGATGGAATGATTGATTTGTTGGGAGAGCGACTAAATTTGTAATCGCATTGAAGAAAAGAGTGAAGAGAGTAATAATTTGAAAAGTGTGTAGTTGCTATTTAAAGATTTAGTACATTTATTAGTTATAGTTGATAGTTGATTAGGGATTGATTTGATTGAGTGGTTAAGTAATGATTGGTTGATGGTGCATAGGTGATAAAAGTCAGATCAGTGTGTCGAACCCATTTGATGACATGCCTCCTGCTAGCCAATATTCCCATCATTATCACCAACAAACTAGGCTCAATTATTACCCTTCGTATTCAACTCAACCACCTTCTGGTACGTCACACTCCTTTTATCATCCCAACAAATGATGTAAACAACCCCCCGAACACAATCATTTTTATCGGCATTAACTCTTTAACGGTGGAGTCAATAGGCTGCTGATAGGCCAGGTCAGGTCAGGTGTAGGCAAAAAGGGAAAGCACATCCTTTTAATTCTTTAGGTAAAATGATCAGTCTGGGATTTAATTGGTAGATCAGATCAGTAATAGTTAGCTTCACATAATATTCAGTAAATGCCCAGACCCTCCATGCAATACCCTTTTTAAATTATTAGTGTGTAAATATGCAGTTTTTGGAATGCGCGTACAATATGAATGAAGGGCGCAGCAGAACGCTTTTGCAGTTATGGGTTTTTGCAGATATGCGTACTTGAAACGACGCTTCAAAAGCTTTCGAACAAGCTGCTGCACCATACCCATAAATTGGTTATGTTTTTCTCACCCTCTCTGCACCCTTCAATTTGACAATTCCATTTAGTGGGACTCTCGTGTAGGGTTTGAAAAGAGTAATATTTAATGAGAATGTAGTTTTGCCTATTGACTCAGCTGTTTAAGGATTGTGTTGATGTTGACGCTTTTCTTGTGACAAAAAAGACTAGTCTGAGATGACGACGACAAAATCCTTAACAATTATTAATTTTTTATTAGAAAAAAATATTTTAGTTTTTCCTGTCTGCCTGAAGAGCATTTGATCTTCCCTTATTTGCATGATAAATTTAACACAATTTAATTTCTAACTGCTGTTTAAATCTTCTTTTCAATTTGATTGCACTATTCACTCTTGCTTTTTAAATTATTTTGTTTAGTCTCTTTCTGCTACTTGACTACACGGGGGTTGAGTCTCAGCTTTTTAATACAAAGCGTGGGGGAAAATGCATGATTTTTTCCACTATAGACTTTCCCCATGGCAGATACACTGCAATCTGCAAAATGGTTTAGAAAATGAAATGGGCTAACTGTAAATTTTGATATTTCAAGGACCGCCAGGAAGTTACCCGCCGTATCCTCCGCAAGGAGAGCAGCAGTACCCTGGAAGACCACATATCCCACAAGCACCACATGATGGTTATCCTCAGCAAGGTTATCCTCAACCTGGTTATGGACCATCTGGGCGAACAATGTATCCTCCATATCCTGATGGAGCTACACCACCGGGTGGAAATTCTCAAGGCGGTCCACCAGGTGGATATCCACCTCAATCCTCACCAGCTCCTAATGCCCAAGGTCAACCACATCCTCCTACGTCACAGAGTTCATCGGCTGCTGATGAACGGTATGGGATGAGTCCTTCGGGTCCTAATGCTCCTGGAGGAGGAGCTAATAGTTACCCTCCAAGAGGGTCTTACCCACCTCCACCCTCGAATAGCAGTAGTCAAGGACCTGCCTCTGGTCCTGGAGCACAACAACCTTCTGGCCCACCTCATCATCCACCACCGCCAAATGGATATCAAGGCCAGGATTATTATCATTCCCAATCACAGACTGAACAGGTAAGGGTCATGAGCAACTTTATTGGATAAGGCTCGGTTTTCTTGATGGTGATTCTAAAGTTTGTGGTTGATTGTTGTACAGGGTTACCCAGGCGTGGGTGGACAAACACCCGGGGGTGCAGGACCGGGAGGAAAGCACATGCCATCACCTCATCCCAGTCAACAGATGAGGTATCCTCCAGGGAAAGAAGGACCACCTGGTGGTTATCCTGGTTATCCTTCACAGTCACAGGCACCTCCTCAACAACAAAGAGTTCCCCCTTCGTCTTATGGTAAGAGAATGATTTGGGTGGATAGTTAACATTTATTCAGAGCTTATTGGAAATGGGATATTTTATTATGGATGGGCTTTGACGGATTTGTATTGTAATGGGATTAATTAGATGGGCAGTCAGGTCGGGTTGGCTACATGGGTTATGGGCCTGGAGCAGGGTCAGGGGGACGTGATGGATCATCCATGAGTAGTAGATCCACCCCCTCACCTTCTCCTAATGTTGTACCTTCACCTGCACCAAATTCTAGCACCCTTCCTCCACAAAAACAATGGATCCCTCCAGAAGGTACACACTGACACTACCACATGCTTTTAACAAGCAATGTAGAAACTTAAGTAGACAATTGGAACTAATTCCTTTCTTGCACGGACCTTAAACTTTCTTGAACCGTGTAATGTAACTCTTGTAATTGATCGGTTTGATTGATTCGTTTGATACTTGAATGGCTTAATAGTTTTAGTTAATTGTAAACATTGGACTGGTGCCAGGCTAATGTTGCATGGTTTAGTAAGTTTGTTTTATTTTCTTCATTTCCTGTTGTCGTCTTGTAATTTATAATAGCCATAATTCTCTATTTCTCTCTTGGGAAGCTTCCATCCTAGAATTAAGTAGAACTTTTAGTCACCTTCACCTATTTTTTGTACATATAAAAACTTTCAGTTATTAAACTCTGTATTAAGCATTTTGCATGCCTGGAGGAATGTCTCGACTTGTTCATGATTACTATTTACCATCTATACATTGTTAGTTTTTAATTGTTCTTCATTGTTTGAATTAAACGTGTGTTAAAATATAATAAAAGTAATTTGTTGTGTTTCATTAGGTTGGCCAAACAGTGGTGCTGGTGGTCAGTACCCGGGACAGCAAAGGAGTTTTGCGGGTGGACCTCCATCCGGTGGTCCAGGATCTGCACCGTCTCCACACGCACCATCTCAAATATCAACAACTCCAGCTCCATCTCAAAGTCCTGGAGCTCCTTCAACGGCACCGCCACAAGTTCCATCACCTCAGCCATGGCCTGCCTCTGCTGGAGGTCCTCCTCGATCCGCTAGTGGTCAACCCCAACCACCCGGACCTGGATGGCCCGGCACACCAGATCATTCACAGCAACAAAGATATGGACCAAATGCAGGAAGGATTTTATCACCTCCACCATCAAGCCAAAGTGGAAGTGCAGTGAGTCAACAACAACCTCCATGGACACCTCCAGGAGGTCAGCAATCACAAGGAAGAACAAGTGGAAGACCTCCATTTCCTGGTAAACCAGGAGAAATGTACAAAGGGTATGCTGGGTCACCCTCGCCCGGTCTGCAACAACAGCAACCGCCAGTGGGTGCTATTCCTTCACCTAGCCCTTCTAAAGGGCCTTTAATGCCACCGGTTGGACCTCAGTCATCTCCAATGACTCAACAGGGACAACCTGGAGGATTCCCACCTCCTCAGCTGGCCACTCCTCCAACTCCTGTTCCAATAGTGAAGAAGGAGATTGTATTTCCACCTGATAGTGTTGAAGCTGTTACACCTGTTTTAACGCGGAGGAAGAAATTGCACAAGAATGACGTGGCTCCTGTTGAAGCCTGGAGGATTATGATGTGTCTTAAGTCTGGGCTTTTGGCTGAAACGACGTGGGCACTTGATGTTCTTAATGTATTATTGTATGATGATCATTCCGTCCCGTATTTTTCCCTTACGTACCTTCCAGGACTTTTGGACATTCTCCTGGAACATCTGAGAAGAGCTTTGATTATGTTATTTGGTCAAAGTATTGGAATTGATATGACTGGAGATAAATACGATGATATTTTAAAACCTACTACTTCCGTAAGTATTTAATTAAAAACATAAAGGTAATTAAAATATGGATGAAAGTTTGGAATGGAAGTTAATTGATTTGATTTGTTTGTAATAAATAGCAGGAAAAACCGGTGAAATGGTACGAAAGGGAAGAAAAGGAATCTACAGAAGAAGATCCAGATATCGGAACACCAATAGCAAAGTTTCCTCGTGACGGTCATAGAATCTTAGTTCTTCAAGGAACAACAAATTACACGATGGTCACTCGAGTGAGTGGAAAGTCAGTAGGGATTGTGTCTAAAGACGATGAACCATTTATCGTTCCTGGTCCAAGGGAATGGGATATGGACGAGAAATGTCGAAAAGATCCTGAACTAGACCAACACCTAGGAACAATGGATGTGACAAAGCACATAGTAACTTATTTCTCCTCAGATCTGAAGACCGTTCCCGTCGTTAGAGATTTAAAAGCTGAAGAAGCCAAAGAAAGGAAAAGAAGAAAAGAGGAAGCAGCTGCTACTGCTGAAGTGTTGAAAAAGCAAAGTGATTTATCTGTTGTGACTGATGAGGGGAAGATGGAAG
This sequence comes from Isotoma caerulea, assembly GCA_034696405.1. Taxonomy (NCBI): domain Eukaryota; kingdom Metazoa; phylum Arthropoda; class Collembola; order Entomobryomorpha; family Isotomidae; genus Isotoma; species Isotoma caerulea. The sequence continues at coordinate 15,793 of JAQFZZ010000409.1, forward strand.
AGGATGAACCTGAACTAGATTTAAAAATGTATCAATGTGAAACAAAATTACCAAATGAATTAGTTCAAAACTCAAATCCCGGAACACCCTTGTCGTCTACGATGAAGAAATCCATCGTAGAGAACTGTGTTGGTGGAAATAATGGTAATAGTAATGAACAGCAAGATAAAGTACTTCTATTACCTTCATTACTAGAGAAAAAGAATTTTCAGTTAAATTCAACAAAAATAAATAAATCGAAGAGACTGGACGATGTGCTTGGAAGAATACGAAAAGATCATAGTGGGGGTGGGGATGATGATAATGCGCTTATCGAAGCTCCTCCTCTTCCTGGTGATAGTGAATCACAGAGTAATTCTGAAGAGAACACATCGTTGTCCGAAACGACTCCTCCTTTAATTCTCGAAAACGGCGGTGGTGGTAGTACTAGTGATAATAATCTACTTGGTGTTAGTGAGGAAAACTCTAATCTTTCAGCAGCTAATTCAGATAATACCTGTGATAGTAAAGTGTGTAGTGCGAGTAGTAGTTCGGTTAAAATTGTGCAAATTGGTGACCTAACAGTAAAAGATCCAGGGTGTTCACTTAAACGTAAAAGGATGGAAGAGTACGAAGATGAATGTTACACCAGGGATGAGTCAAGCCTGTACCTTGTAACAGAATCGCAAGACTCACTAGCTAGAAGATGTCTCTCCATTTGTAATATCATTAGAAATTTGACTTTTGTCCCAGGAAATGAAATCGAGTTTGGGAAATGTGTTCCTTTTTTGAGTCTTATTGGAAAACTTATTCTCCTTCATCACGATCATCCACTAAAGGGAAGGGGATCATCTAAGAGGATGAGGTTAGAAGAAGAAGATGAGTTGGGTACAGGGGAAGACGGATCTGCGTCACCTGTTGTTGTGGGTGGGGCGACTGAAGAATCGGATGACGGATTGGGAATTGCTGGAGCGGTTTCTGCAGACATTGATGCTGATTCTTGTACAAGTTTAAATGGAGAGGAGGAATGGTGGTGGGATTACATTCATCATTTAAGGGAACATGTTCTGGTCATGATTGCAAATATCTCGGGTCAAATGGATCTGAGCCAGTTTTCTGAAGAGTTGTCAAGACCTATCCTAGATGGGTTGTTACATTGGGCGGTTTGTCCAGCGGCTTATGGACAGGATCCATTTCCAACATTGAGTCCTGGAGCTTATCTCTCACCTCAGAGACTGGCGATTGAGGCGTTGGTTAAATTAAGTGTTATTCAAGGGAATGTTGATCTCCTACTTGCTACACCACCTTATTCCAGGATTGAAAGACTTTGTCAGCTGCTATGTCGATCGTTGTGTCGGACGGAGGAACAAGTTATGAAGGAGTTTGCACTAAATTTGTTGTTCTATTTGTCTGCTGCGGATTCGGGAGTTGCGAGGACGATAGCGTTGCAGAATCCTTGTATTTCTTTACTTATATCTTTTATCGAACAGGTGAGTTTTTTAAAGAAAAGTTTAAAATAACGATGATAATGATGATTTACATTTGCTTTTTAGGTCTAGGGGTTATAGTTTAAAAATTGTAATGAATTAATTAATGTTTTATTATATTTCAGGCGGAACATATTGCAATGAATATAGCGAACACCCACGGCTTTTCCGTACTGCGAGAGAATCCAGAGGCAATGGGCACCTCCCTAGATATGCTTAGACGAGCAGCAATGACGCTTTTAAACTTAGCTCGACATCCAGATAACCGAGCATTATTTGTACAACATGAACCGCGACTTCTTCAACTAGTGATGAGTCAAATTTTGGAACAAAAAGTTGCTGCAATGGTAGCCCAAGTTCTATTCCAATGTTCAGCCCCGGAAGGTCCCAACTCGCAGAAATATTTTTACTCTTCTAATTCGTCGGAAACATTTTATACTCCGTCGTTCAGTAGGAGTCGCAGTGCTCAGCAACCTCCTCCTCCTCATATCGGTTAAAATTTTAAATCTTTACCTACACACACACCAGCCCATTCTTCGTTTAATATTTAACAAGGGAAAACAACTTAATCAGTGCAAATTTTTTATTGCTCTATAATATATAAATTATTATTGTTATTATTATTAATTATTCGTATGAATAATTGCAAGTGTTAGACTGTCAGTTCTAACTCACAACCGGATACGGTCGTGTGTGAGCGAGCGAGCACCTAAGGTCAATTCTTATTTTAAGAAAACGTGTAGTTTATCTGTAAATATATTAATTAATATAAAATGTATATTATTGTAAGGAGTAATTTAGCATAAGTACCTATATATTAATTAGGTTCTAAATATTTATTCAAATATACTAAACTATTATTATTACTAAATTGTAAAACTCTTAATCTATTTAATTAAATTGTAAATACAAGGAAGAGATAAATAATTTAATTTTTAAAACCTACGGAATGTGAGTGCGTAAACTTTTTAAAGTTATAAAAAGCTATTTCTAACATGGTAATTTAAGCGTTCGTCCTTAGAAAAGTAAGTGCAGTGCAACTTGTTTTATATTTAATAAAAACACTTAACATTATTATAGAAAAAGTACACAGATGAAGCAAAACCGTAGTAGATATTTAGTTTAAGGTTTAAAAGAGTTCAACGCTCAGGATTTATTATGCGGTGAAATGATAACGTGTGTGTTAATTAAAATAGTAAAGATGTAGTTGGGACAAGTAGTTAAACTGTTTTAATTTTAAAATTTAAAATGTAATTTTCAGTACAATATTAACATAATAAAAGGGATATTCATTGGGTTGTTCAGTAGTTTCAAGTAGAAACCGCCTGAGCGTTAATTATGTGATGGAGTGGGGTGAGGGTTACTTCCGGTTGGGGCTATTATCTGTGAGGGTGTGGCATCCACCCACATGAGTAGTGGTAGTGTCGACCAGAGGAAATTGTCACCCTTTGTTACATAATCGATTCAGGTAGGCTTTAAAAGCTAAGTGTAAATTAAGGTCAGAGTGCATGTTTGTTTTTAAAATGGGTAGAAGAGAAGAGAGTCAAAGGAAAGGATTAGTTAAGGCTGCCATTAAAAGATGAGTGATCCTTGTGACTATTTCTAATCTTGTGAAGGAATGGTTTGTAAAAAATTTTGAGTGTGCAGTAAAGATTTACTATAAATGATGACTATCTATTAGTATGTAAGATATTAAGATGAAGATAGTTTTACTCTAGTGATATATTCTAGTAAAGTAATCGTTTGTACAGGCTTGTTCATTACTTCAAAATACTTGAGAAAGCTAAGGTAGTTTCATATAGACTTGTAGATAATATTGTATACAACCCAGTTTATTATTATCATCGTGTTATTATTATTCTTATTCTAATTATTATTATTATTCCTATCAAGAACTTTAATGATATTGAACAATGAGCCACGGTCATTAAAATCGTGTTTACTGATACCAACTTTTTCAGTGTTTTTATTTTGCACAGTGGAATTTATCTTGGAATGTTAGGGACATCAATTTATGTTCGATATAGATAGACA
>JAQFZZ010000410.1:0-19287 GCA_034696405.1 Isotoma caerulea
TGTTACCGTAGGTTATATAATGAATCTGGACATTGAATAAAGCTCAGTCTTTTAATAATACTCAAAACATTCAACACTATCGGTTTTTTTAGCATTTTTCAAGGTCAAGAGGATTTTTAAAGATTTGTTTAAAAAGAATTCAAGCGTCACAAGTTTTTAGACAATTTCGAATCTACATAGCAGTACTAAAAAGTAAAATAAATAAAATACATAAAAGTTGTGTCATTGTCATTCTATTCCATATGCATATGGCTTACATCATTTAAATTTTTAAAAATTCTATCGGTCTTTAAACTTTTTTCAAGGTCAGGAGGATTTTTAAAGATTTCTTTAAAAAATTTAAACGTCACAAGATTTTAGACAATTTCGATAGCAGTAAGTAGACTTATACGAATCAAATTCAACGGTTATAATAAAATAAATAAAATATTTAATATTCAACTTCAATCTTCAATAGAAAAAGCTCAACCTTTAAAAATCCCGACGATGGTAAATCATCCCAGTAAACTGCATCCATTGAGAGGTAACCTACAGCGAAACATGCATAATTTGTCCATTTCTTATAAATATTTTGATCTTGTACGCAGCACGAACAAGTGTGGACTAAGCCTAAAGAATTCGCTACATAATTTATAACTATAGTTCGACTTAATAGCTCATGAGGAGAGATAAAGATCGCTTAAATATAAATCAACATTTTCAATAACGCCAAGTTCAACAATATCAAAGGCGTACAATAATATACTTTTTTAACCCTTATCATCATATGATCAATGATGTAACTTACACTTACACTACTTTATTAAAGATCTTTTTAGGCTGATTGTAAATCATATCAATTGTTGTGTGTAAGTGTGTGTGTTTATTATACAACTAAAAGAATTTCTTGAGACTTCCTGGCTGTATGAATGTTGCAGAATTGATGAAAAACCTGATCAACTTGCGTTAAGTTTATTCGATACCATACTATACCACCCATGCCATGTCATGATGAAATGACACGAATCAAAAAATTACTCCAGTAGATCCAGGAAGAATTCTCATCATTTTTAACTCTCCAATAATCGCCCATAATCCTATAATGATATTTGTTTTTACGAAATTAAGAAAAAAATAAATGCATTTTTTTGAATATTGATCATTCTTATTATGCAATGCATAATAATCTGTGTGACTGATATGTTGATGTACAGCTTAAATTTAAATGCAAATTAAGGGTTGCTATTTTACAACACTTAAAAAATTTATTATTCTCTGGAGACTTTTTATTTTTAAGTGTACAATTATAATTAAGATTCTCTTTCTTTACATTTAAATATCAAGTATCTTTACACGTGGTTAGGATTATTTTATTAAAAAGAAAGAAATCTGTTTAAAAAATATAACTTGAATAATCCAGTTGGAGATGAGTGATAATTTTTCCTTTATTTTTCTGGAATGAATAATAAAACTATATTATATATATTTTTATGCTAATTTTTATATTTTTTAAGTAAATCAGGTAAAATGATCAAATATTTAGGAGTGTTGCTTACATTATGCAGGGCAATTAAATTATTTAATTCTTTGTTATGTGACTCCAGTGCGCATTTATTTAATTCGTTTTGTACAATTAAAAATTGCACCCATAGCCATTGTTTGTCTGATTTGTAGTTTGTTGCTGTGTACCAGCAAAAGTTCAACTTTTGCATATAAATAAAAATGATCAGTTCCAATGTATCTGGTTATACTAAAAAATAAATAAATTGATAAAAAGGCACTAAATCCACCTCCAAATAGTAAATCCTTGAAATCACACGTTTATCCCAAGGATTAAAACTAAAATTAGTTGGCTTCACTTATGGACCCGAAAGAGACCCCACCTGCTAGCCTTGTTTAATTTTCTAACATTTTTACCAGATAAATAATCAGATCATCTCACCTACCTATTGACATGCAGACACGTATAAAAAATGATTTATTTATTTGTGCGTAGGCAGACAAACACGATTGACACCTCATATGTACAACATACACAGAAGAATAAATACAATAGCCTAATAAAAAAATAAAAATGTGATCCTGACAGAGTTACACTAACAGTGTTGTCCATAACAGTACATGAAAGTAAGGCAGTGTGACCCCGACCAAAACTTAGCTAATAACAATGCTACGTATTATTTAACTCTTTACATTTTTCATTCAAGATATTAAATAAGAGCTACACGTAATAAAATCGTAGTCTCATGGAATGCTATCAAGATTGCGCACACAGTGAAAGAATGCGGATTGATATTTTTCCCGATAAGATACAAAGGAAAAATTATTTAATCAAAGTGCTACCATTTAAACTACCTCCAAAGTTTTATCCTCATTCATCAGTCAATAACAATATAAAAAATCAATTCATTCATTTTATTGATTACCTTTTAAGATAATTGCGAATGAAATGACGCTTCAAACATTTACTTTTATCAATGAATGAATTAGCTTGTAACAATCAACTGCTTTAATTAATTCTTTAGGAATTAATAATACTAAAATGCTATTTAAGGTATCTCAAGTGAAAACCCCTTCTGGGCCAAAAACACCTTGTACACTTGTCTTAACTATATATTAAATGCTTTCTAATATACTTTCAAAATTTATTGACATTCAATGATGCAATATCTTTAACTAGGTACTAAATGGTATTTTCTACATGGGGTGAAATACGAGGTCGAAAGTCAATCAGATTAATCCCGGCTTAAATAATTGTGTAAATTTGTATATGGAATGAGATTAACAAATTCCTTAAGGGTGGGAGTGATTGATTTGCCTAAAATTATTTTGCCTTTAACATTTTAAAAATTTCAATAGATTTTGAAGGGGCCATTCAAAAATCGCACGGCAAAATAAACGGTGTTTTTTAAAGTATTATTCGGCAGCTCTGCGTTGTCCACTTATAATGACGCTTTGGCAGCCCTGACCCTGCGACATTTCCTGTCTGACTGACTCCACGCACTCTGAATAATCATACAAAATTTTGGCATCTGATTTTATCTAAATCTATAAACCATATTGAAAAAACGAAAACTTGAAAATTTTACAAGCAAAGCGTCTACTAGAATGAGAAGTGACCTTATAAAAGGCTAAGGTCAAGTCGGCTTATTTAATCTCCTGAGAATTTGTTTACGATTTGACATAAATGAGTCTGTGATCAGATTTAATTGGAGAAGAAAGAAAGAATGAAATATGATTTGGAATTTGACGAGAGGGCTGACGTGTTTAAGGGCGCGGTGGCTTCTTACTTTGTAACTCATACCAAATGAAATAAATAAATGCAAAGGTGACGGATTTCCTTGAGCATTCTGAATGATACTTATTGCACAGTGTACTTTTTTATGATTAGTTATATTATATCATATCATATTAAGAAATTACAGGTGTGTGTGTGAGTATGAATTGAATGCAATTGTAAATTGTAATACATACTTAAATGTTAAATGGTTGAATGTGATGTGTTGTATGCATTCATTGTGATTGAAAAAAACACAGATGGATGGATGAACATGAGAGGACAGAACACACATGCATGAGGGAATAAAAGAGCTTAATTAGATCAGAGTTGAGTACCTTCTCGAATTATAATTTATACTTTAACTATCATTTCATTTTAAATTACCAATTCTTAAGGTGAAATGCCTTAGGAGTTTTTTTGTTTTTTTTCTCTCTGGAAGGATTTCCGGGTTGGCAAGATCCTCCATGATGCAATTTGGAGGAGTTAGATAATCGATTTTTCTAATTGGGTTTTTATTTACATCCGGAGTTGTGGGATTTAAACATAATTTTACATTTAATTTGGTGATTTAACTCTCATCAAGAACTTTTCTAGTATTATATATTAAAAAAAAAACATTTTCCTCATATTAAAATTGGCGTAGAGATTCCAGTTCAAACTAAATTTTGAAATGTTTATTTTTCAATCCATGTTGTAAAATTTTTATTTTTTTTAGTCCAAGCTTTAAAATTTTTATTTTTCAAAGTGCTGGAATTTATAGTTTTTAATCCAAAATTTTGAAATTTTTATTTTTCAAACAAAATTTTAAAATAGAATCAGATATCAAAAATTCTTTCCAAAACTCAACGTATCACATTCGAGTCATCCTTAAATCCTTAACCTTCAAAGAGCTCAACAATTTAACAAAAAACACAAATCAGTACAAAACACTATAATTTTCAATAAATGAATAATTCATAAAACTAAATGATTTCACTTTCCTCGTAATCCCTAACATCTCAAATAAAAAGCCCTAAAACAAATAAAAGTTGATCTGCTGTGATTCATTGAATTCCAATCTATTCCAATTCAATTCAACATTTTCCATCGAGGCCGACCTTGCCACTTTTCAATTTAACTTGTTCTGGAACCATCTTAGAGGTTCATTAAGATAGGGCAAAAATCCACAATTATCCTTATACACATTCTCCATACTGCCCAGAGGTAAAATAACTAAACCAAACCAGATAAATATTTGCCACCTGTCTTGAAGCCGGAAGGAAGGAAGGAAGTCATTTAGAGTTAATTGCACATCTGTGCACACCTCCCTCATCTTACCATAATAATTAATTCCAAAACTCTTTTTATCCCTGATTGCCGCACGTATCATCCAATCACCTCACTACAGATTTACCAATTAATACCTTCATCATACCTTAATTTGTCTTGCTTGATCATAGCTCATCTTCATCCCACACCACCAAATCTTTTTTACCTTGCAGTACATACAACCCCCTCAACATTAAATTAAATCTGGAGATAACCTTTACAACATACACAGAAGAAAAATAACAATCAAGTACGGAAGTATTAAGTGTTTTTGTTAAACTCTAATAATTTATTAATTAACCAAAGGCCAAAGGACTTTTCATCTTATATAATATAATAATAATTATATATAATAAATAACGATGTCAAAAATAAGATACGGATCACCAAACATATTTTTATAGTCAACAATAAAGACAAGACACACATAACCTGTAAGCACTTGTCCCATTGTTGATTCCTTCATCCATTTAACCTATCTTAAGGCAATGAACCGGTTTTCCAATTAGAAGAGCTATTGAAATTATCATAATGAATATGCAAACATGAAATTCACTCTGGATTGGATATGACTCTTAAAAGCATTTAAGATGGATGACTCAATTCAATTATATAAAATTAAATAATCAACTATGCATGGCAAGTAAACACAGATAGACAAATGTATACTATTTATTTTATTGGAATAATATAAATTACACCTTTTAGTCCACATTGAAGGTACATAAGCAACAATCTTATCCTAATCTAGTAAACATTAATTTATACTCTTGTATGTGAGTAAATGTCCTTGCAAAAAAATTTCATGACTAATTTTTAACTAAATGTTTTCCTGTCTGGCATCCAATCCAATATTTACACCTTTGACACTCTTCATCCACAATTTACTGACACACATTTTTGTCTTCTTTCTATACAAGATGAAGGTGCGTAGATCCAAGATCCAAACTGATTACGTGTTGTAAAATGTCCCTGAACTTGATAAAATATTAAATTAAGATTAAATAATAACATAGCATCGGTGTGAGTAAATTAGTTCCTTATTTTTGACACAATCACAATTCACACATTAAGACAATGATGTTTCATTAGCTTACATAATAATCATTTATTTACAGTATAATCTTTAAAAACATTTAGCCTGAGTAATTTATAAAGTTATTTGAGCAAGGGTATGATAAATAAGAATTTTCATCTTAAAAAAGCCAAATACTTCGGATTTGTATGTTTTTTTTTTCAGGAAATAATAAGGTTAATAAAAACTTACATACATGCATACAATTATAAAATACAATTTGTTCAATGATAGAGAGAGACTGAAAGAAGATTCATAGGGCTTTTAGACTTCTTATTTATGCAATAGATAAATTGCTAAGATAATGCTTTAAGTGTAAATTTAAGTTTAAATTATAATAAACCCAAAAACCCTTTAAAAATCCTTCCCAAAAAAATCCATCATGTTAAAAAATTAAATTCCTTGTCCCTCTCCCTCAGCTACTTTATTCCGTAAACTGAACTCTATAAGGCGCATTATTATTATTCGTAGTGGGTGTAGGCGTCCTCCTATTCACCCCAGGTCCGACCTGAATCTTCGGAACGAAAACAGTCTGTCTCCATTCATGCTGCTGATTCTCAAATCCATTCTGGTCCACAGTGACCATATCCCCTAGGAAAGAATCCTCATCGACAACTCTAACCTGAGCCCCAATGACAAAGACATAGATAACCGTCCCAATAATGGCTCCAATGGTCGGGGCAAGAAGTCCCACACACCACCATTGACCCCCTGCAGCGCTCTTCATCACAGAATCGGAAGACCAACCCAAGGTCAACGCTGCAATTCTTGGGCTGATATCCCTCGCAGGGTTTAGCATACATCCTGTCATCGCACCGAAACCTTGACCAAGTCCAATTACAACGAGGCCGATGATAATCCCCTGGACATATCTGGGTGATCGAGTGTTCCACATGTCTTTCACAGCCAGAATTGTCATCATGAAGATGGATGTTAGGACAATCTGCGTCATACACAGAACAGAACTTAAATGGAATTTATTACAATTTTACAATATATTATGGAGGTTGTAGTCACCAAACTTTTTTTATCATTTTATTTATCTTTATTGCAGTTAATCCTTTATGGTTTATCTCTGTGATAACCTGGATGGATGTGAGTAATATTATATTGTTGTAGGCTTACCTCATTTGCAAATCCTGCACCGACTGAGATATGCCCCAATGTAGGGACGAATAATAAAACCGAGTTTGGCTCGTCTGATAGTGAGCCAGAACTAAGCCCAAGTACTATTCTTTGAAGGTATGCTACATACAAGGATGAGTTGTATTTTTAGAATTATTTAAGTTTTGTTAAGCATTATTTTAAGCAATTTTGTATCTATAAAAGTATTTACATTTGAATAAACCAAAACCCAAAAGGGAGCCGAGGTACCCTCCAAAAAATTGTACTATGACGAAGGCATGTAATTTTATCCAGGAGATTTTTCCAGCAAGGGCTAATCCGATTGAAACTGATGGGTTAATATTCGCTCCTGAAATTAAATTTCATTTTTAAATTACATTCCTCTAACATTTTTTAACATTTTGGATTTACACGAAAAAAATTGTTTTGCACACCTGAAACACCCCCAAAAAGCAAAATGGCAATGAAATATCCAAATGCTTGTGCATAATTTGCCACAACTGGATTTTCTATAAAACTCGTATTCATAGTTCTAATTTGACACGTTCCTCCGACTGAAAAGAACTTTTAAAAAATGATATGATTAAAATTCACAAATTCAACAATTATGAAAATTATGAATTACATACGATTCACAAATGTATTTTAAGATAATAATATAAAGTTTCACTCACACAAAGGATAAAAGTTCCAAAAAACTCAGCAAAAATTTCTCTCAAGTATTCATTGTCCAACCGGGCATTTGACCTGGCCCAGTTCAGCAAAGGTGTTATCCCAATACCCTTAGCCATTACGGTATAAAAATTTATTTTAATTTGATAAGGTGTAAGAACTTTAAATACTACTGTAGTCTAACTTCACTGAATAAAAGCAGAAAATGTGTTTTGCCAAACAGTTTTCAGAATGAGAATCTCTAACTCTAGGGAAAGCAATTACATGAGAAAAATGTGCGATAGTGGTCAAGGATTGAGCAAGTCAAAATACATTTGATAAAAACTGATAAAGGGATTAGAAAGGTTTATTTTATGCTTAACTTTCTGCCACCGCTATGCACTAATCATTTAATTTCAGACCTTGGGCTTGAGACTTACCTGTAAAATTATTATCATTATCACCATTTGCTTTTAGCATCTAGCACATTACTCTCTTGTGCATATTTTCTATTATCGAGTTGAGAAAATATATTTCGTAATGTATATTCAGTTTCATTTTTGTATGCGTAAACTGTACAAAAGTAAAAGAACAATATGATTAATACCCTAATCCTATCGAATATTTTTTCCCTTAACTCTGACTCTTATTCAGGTGCAAGATAATGAGGATAAGTAGCTTGATATTTTTTAAATTACCGAATTCGTAATAAATTATTGATTTTTATTATTTTAAGCAAGTAATAAGTAAAGTAAATGATTTAGTTTTATTTATCAATTTTAATGCAAATTATGCCGAAAAATAAACTAATGTATGACTCATGCTGATAAACTAAATCCTAATTTTAATTGATAATATAGACATACTGCAGATACGTCTAAACACAATTGCAATACAATAAATATGTATATTATCAATTTCCTTTGCCCTTCAAGTATCGGTCACCGACTCAGCAATTCTATGAAAACCAAATCTATGTATGGTTTGTCGTCATTATCATAGATTATGAAAACTTAATTAAAAACGTGCTAAAAAATTACGTACAACGTAGGTACATAGACAGGGTTTTGAATTCGTTTAATAATCTTAATCTTAAGTGATGACAAGTATATAACAGATTTGTAAAAATTCAGTTCACAAGGTATATTTGAATTTAAAAAAGTAGTTTAATAGCAGAAAACGTTGACAGTAACAAAATGACAAAAACTAGTCATCGCAGTCATCAGGAAAATCATCCCAGGAGCAACGAAGACGTCCACGGTACCAGTGGCCTGGATAACGTCTGAAATATCTTGGTCTGGAATGGATGTGAAACCTTTTGACACGATCCAATGGTTCAAACTGAAAAAAAGTATTGTTTTTCATTGATAAAAGTCAAGGAAAATTAAAGTGTATTTTCAAATTGTTTAAAAATCCACACAATTCAGAATTTTTTAAAATACATTTGACATAACTTACGGAAGCCTTCAAGGGGTCCAATGGGTCCACATTGGCTTCCGCAACTAGTTCAGCAGGAGTGAGCACAATGGCCAGAGTCAAAAAGACAAATCCTAGCAAAACTTTTGCTCGATTCATTTTTATATAAATTTACAAGATTTGGTATTGAAAAAAGTTTTCTCATCGTTTTCTACGAAGGAAATTAGGAAATACTCCATTTCAATCGCAGTATTCGCAGTCAATATAATTAATATTCTTTAGCATGACATTGTTAATATTTAAAAAATGCAATTTCAATACTACATAAAACAGCAACAATGCAATAGGCACTACATAGTATTGTTATGTGTTCAATTAAACTTCGTATTATATTATTTTTATCGTTTTAACCTTGACTTAAAGTCTTAAAATAATATATTGATCTATCAAATCATTTGAAGATGCACAGTTTTGGATTAAAAAAAGTTTAAGTCTTATGTATTTAAGTTTTGGTTAGTCTTTTGCAGATTACAACATTTTTGAACGTTAACAAAGGAAAACCAGCCAATAATAATATTTAGTACTGTCTCATAAAATGTCATTTTTATGTCTCACTCATTCATTCACAAGTCATTATAATGCTATTCCACCCAAACTCACTAGGTTCAAAAATTCACGCAGAGTGTCCATATCGAATCTGGCAGCTGAAATTTGTCCTAATGGGGTCTAATCAATCACAAACAAATTTCAGCTCAGAATATTTCTGATAACTCCTTAACTTCCCTTTGTCAGTCTTCGATAAAAAAATTATAAATGTGCAAAACATTTTATCATATAAGTATTTATCATTTATGATTATTACTTACAAATAAACCATTGTAAACATTAGTGTGTAAAAAAGGAACGGAGGAAATCATGTAGAATCGTTTCAATCGAATTTGTATCGCTTGAATCGAATTTGTATCGCTTGAATCGAATTTGTATCGCTTGAATCGAATTCGTATCGTTGAATCAGCTTAGAAAAAAATCAAAAATTTGAATTTTTGTGCCAAAGTTTTAATTTTTTTAATTTTAAGCGTTTTTGTATTTTACATAGGCCATGTATACCGAGTTTCATGATGATAAACCTTTCCGATGAAAATTAATACTGAAATTTAAATTTTCGCACCAATGGTGCAATATTTCAAATTTTTATTTTCAAATTTGTTTTACCCAAACCTTAAGCTTTTCGGCGATACCCCATTTGCCTTTATTAAAAATTTTCAAGGGGTGTGCCTTAATATGCCCCCCCGGGAGTGGTTCTTTGGGGTCTCTATAGGTCATCAAAAGAAAGCGGTGGTGGAAGAAAAACTATTTTAGAAAATTTTTTCCCCTATCTTTAACATTGGGTCGAAAATTTGACCTTTTTATTGTGACCTTGGGGGCGGTCCTACAGGGCCCATCTCCGAACTCATAAAAGCTTTTGGGGTCTAGAACATGTGTACCAAGCTTCATCCTGATATGTCAAACCGTTCTCGAATAAAGTTGGAGACAGACGGACAGACAGACAAACCCAACCATAAATAAGCTCCTCTCCTTAATAAATATAACGATTTCTGATAATGCTGATGTGCTAGAAGTCTCATTTCTGTATCTGTAAAAACATTTTAGGTTTAGATGAAAGAAAAAAGAAGTTCAAGCTACAAAGGGACAAGTTAAGTAGTTTAAAGGGCAAGGCTGAGCTGGGGCGGTAAAGAAAGTACAGAGTATTACTATTATTTTGTACTACACTGAAGCATAATATCAAAACTAAATATAAAGCTCGTTTAGTCTAATCTGTTAGTTTAGATATAATGTTAAATATACACTGTATTTTTATAGTTTGTATTACGGTTCATAAATAATTTATAATCATAACCTATGGTTAAGCAATTTTTGTAGAAATTAGAATCAAGTAAGTAAAATTTAAAATGAGCCATGAAAAATAAGTAAATAAAGTTCGGGCACACAAGATTGGTCATTTCTATCCTCAAAACAGTCAGTTTTGCTATAATTATTAGACTGGAAACATTCAAATCAAATTCCCTGAACGGTTTTTAATATGACAGAAGGTACTTTACAAGTTTCAGCGCTGCCTTTTTTCCCCGAAGGTAAGAAAGTATAAATACTTGCATTGAATACAAATTATATGAAATATACAAAACATTACAAAAATTCCTTAATATCAATTTGCACCATTTGCAGCTGATGAAAATCGAATTTGCAATACCATCCTGGATTTGAAACCCTTTGTTGAAAAACGATTTACTGGAGATGAAATCTGGATGAAAATCGGAGAATTGAACACGTTACTAAAAAATCTACCTCTAAATTTGTCCCTGGAAGGAAACAAAATCATTGAAGTAATTCATTCAGTCTTCTGGCCAAAATATACTTGCTATAAAAAATGTAACTTTTGTTTCACTGGATTATTTTGCTGTTGGCCTTGCCGAAGACATAAACCTGACCATCCTTACACCCTAAACTATTTGAAACAGAAACTCCCAGAAATTTTTGGTTCTTCAATTGTACAACTTCAGCTGTTCCCATATGTATTTCATAACCAAATGGGAATATTACTTAATTTCAAAGGTACAATTTTGGAGGCCTCTTACGAAGATGTTTATTACGACTATACTGGAAGGGTTTACTCTGGATTTGAAGATTGGAAGAGAAATAACATTTTATCCGGTGGACAAAGTGTTTCTTATCCTGAGGAAAATTATTGGAAAAATTGGAACCCTGACCAAGAGATTCAAATTGTTAAGTTTAGAACACGGGTGATTGATCGCGAATCGCGAATGACCATTGGATTATTTCTTTTCCCATTCTTAGCAATCATCGCTTTGGCAGCTTCCATATTTGCTAGAGAGAGTTTAGGAATTCTTAAACTAGTAATTTGTGTTTTACTTGCATTTTTCTTTGCGGTTGGTTTCCTAGTTAATGTTTTGTTTTTTAGGCGAGATGTTACTAACCATAGGAAAATTAGAATCAATGAAAGAGATGACAATTCAGATTCAGATGAAGGTTGTTTTGGCTTTGAAACACTTTTCTGTTGTGCTGAGATTATGAAAATTTTTCGATAACCTAACCTTTCTGAAAAGATTATGTTAAACTGGTTGTTTGAAATATACAGTCATTTTATATGGTTCGCTCAATTAACAATATCTATTTTTTGTACTTAGAAAATGGTTTTGAAATTCCAAATGTGTATATAAATTGGAAAATTTAAAGAAGAATTTTTCTATCGAGGGGTTTAATTCTTTCTTGCACCAAAATCGAATGGGTTGCTGATGTTACATAAGTACTCAGTTTTATTTTTCTATAGATTGTTGCTTTTCTTCTCTTGTTTTATGTAATGAGAAAAAGATGTGTGTCTTTCTGTCGAGACTTTATTACTGGTTGATATAATTAAATGATAATGATTTTTGTATTTGTGTTCATTTTGTGGAATGAATTTTTTAAAATAAAACTGGAAAGATTGAGTAATTTATGTTTTCTTTGCAAAATCGCAGTTTTTATCAAAGTTTTGTTATGATATGATGGGTTGGAGTTTACGTAACCGGACCATTTTTCTGTTAAGTCTGAAAAAAGTTGCCAAAAAGTTTCAACATTCTTTGGCCATACGTGAGGTTAAGTTTATTAAGTAGCGAAAGCAATTTTTTGGGAATGGTATGTCCGTCTGACAATAATCTGAAGTGATAACCCACTACTCTTAGCCTGAGTATAGGTCTAGGCCAAGGATTTGAATAAATCGTCTAAATCTTTGAAAAACCTAAGCAATGCTTATTTTTCTTTAAATTTCCAGAGGTCAATTGAAAATTAAAAGTAAAAATTTAGATTCCACTTTTGTAAATTTGAATTTTGAATGGTAAACAAAGACTGCTTTAATACTATTTTGCCGATGTTAATTGTTACTCCAATATCTTCTATGATCTACTATATTAAAATTGAAGTTACATTTTTCATTGCAGTCAATAAAATTTAAATTTTGCATTTTCGCTTTTGGACTTAATGATCATTTTTTAAATAGTCCCTTTTCTTTATTTGCACCTGTATCATAAAAGAAATAGTTGTAAAAGTTCATAATAATTTATTAAATTCCATGTTCCGTTCCATGAGTAGCGTTCGTTTTGGAAATAAAGTTACGAGAAGGGTGAAGGATTACAGTGCATTGACAGCAGTTTCAATAAAAAAGTAATCGAAGAGAAAAAACCGCCTGTTTCATATAATATAATATATTTAAAAGTAGATAATATGCTAGCAAATATTAAACCGGTCCTATAATGCAATTAGTAAGGCCACATAACTTTAAACAATAGCAAGGACAACACCAACGGCATCCTACGTTATCGTACGTTTCAATACAGGAACGAAAAAGGGAATTGAAAAATGGCTTTTTCTTAGGTTTTACAGGCTTTTTCTTCAGATTTGGAAATTTATTCAAAAACTGTCCAAACTCATTAGTCCACTTGTTCCATTCGAAATCGAAATGGTGAATATTCATAGTTTCTATTGATTTACAAAATTCCCCATGAGTCAAAGATTCCAGTCCGACTTTAGTCACCAGCTGGCCCTGTAATTTAAGAATTTCACAAAAATTTAGTCAATAAACTTGAATAATCGATCCAGCACCACGTACAAATCTTGCAATCTAAAAATTATAACTATGCAAGGCTCTTCGCCACTTACATGGTGAATATTTTCAAAAGTATGTGAAAAATATTTTAATTTCAAATGTCTGAAAACTAAATTGTAGCTCCGGTCTGTGATTTCTCCACATGTGTGAATGTGCAACCGCCTCAAATCTAAAATAATAAATTTCAATCATTTACATTTGTAATTCTATAATATTAAATCGTACAAGGAATTTTGTTTTTTCCACACTACGAATAGTGACCAACAAAAATGCTTTCTTTAATATTGTTGAGTCCTCCGTATTTACAAGGCCAATTTAGATGAATATGAATAAATATGGTAAACATATCATTACGCTTAAAATATTCTTTTGACAAATGTTTTCTCTTACATTTTAAACGCAGTAAATTTTCTCCGTCACCGAATCCAACGATTGCATCGTCCCCCAAATGAACACAGTTATGCAATGACAGTTCTTCAAGTAGTTCTAAACCACTCCAAAGTGTCAGAAAACACGCTGCGCTTCCTCCCCAACAATTAAGTTTTATTTTGACCAAGTTTGGAAATGCAATGCAGATATTCCAAGCTGGCAATAAATCATCTAAAATACCCGTAAGGGTACTTTTCTCGTAAGAAAGCATTTGGACACTTGGACAACTCTTTGCAATAATAATAGTTATAAACTGCTTCAGGATATTATCCCGATCGGGCTCTGCGTTACAAGTCTTGATTTCCACATAGATCTCTTGCAAATTTGGCATCCGGAAACTTGTATTTTGACCAATGGAATTGTGTAATAATGTATTACTAGCAAGGTGAGAGTGACAAGAAATAACCAACCTCTTCAAGTTGTTAAGTTCAGTTTGAACTAAAACCGCAGTAATTCTTTTAATGTCTCTCTCTTCAATTACAATTTCAATATTTTCTAACTGTTTAAGAAATCTTGCGTCCACTTCTGGCAGACGGAGAAGTAGGGTAGTATACATGTACCATGGGGATGATATCGGCATGATTATCACTGCTTTCGAAATATAACATAATTCAACTAATTCCAGCATAACTTTTGTGCATTTGTATGCGCTTGCAAATTGACCAAAGTGAACTGCACTTAAAGTACAATTTCCTTTTTTAATTTGACATTCTATGTAATTTACCACAGCTTTCAGGATATAATTTGTCAATATGAAATCATTCTTTCCATCAAATTGGCTTTGAGGAGTCAATGGGAGATGCACACTTTCAAGTGATGGAAAACATTCCAAAATTTTTCCGAAACGTTGAAAATGATCTCTTTCAGCACAATACAGATTCTGTATTTCGAAAACCTTCAGAGTTGCCCAATTATTTGTTCTGAACATTTGGATGCAATTGTCTATCTCATTTTTCGTCTCGAACCGTAACTGACAAATTCTTAAAGAATGTAAGGAGGAGCACAACTGTACACATCGAATGTCTTCAACGGTTACGAAATTGTTTTCATATTTCCACGAAGGCGGTGTGGGTCGACAAAAACTTGATGCTATATTCCACTCATTATCTGAGTTTACCGAGTCTAGGCCAAGGATTTGGATGAAGGGACCAAATCTTTTAAAAAACTTAAGTAATTCGTTTTTTCTCTGGAACTTTGCAGGTAGCAAACGAAAGTTAATATTATTCAAGGAAACTAAAGGTTTAGTAAGTTTCTTTAACTGGGGTTCTTTCGAGATTTCTAATATGAATTGGTTAAGTAATTTCGGGTTTTGTGTGACCCATGTATTAATTGTTCTGCAAACTAGACGAAGCATAAGGATGTCCTTTGACTCGAGATGGAAGAAGATTGAGTCCAAGACCTTAATGTAAACAGTAAGAATATAAATGTCGAATATAATTGAAGAATTTTAATACATGTGAATAATTTACACATACCAAATCAGGTAAGGTTAAAAAATCTGCAGAATGAACCAAATTTGCCATTTTGTTAACATTGATAATTTATAACGCAGTATGTGGTGATTGCGTGCAGATCTTAAATGGTATTTATCATTAAAATTTAACTTTTACTAATCCAAATTAAAATCAGTTGTCTGTTTCAGATGAAGATTCAGTTGTGGCACTTTTACTCGGCTTTAGCTTTAATTTTACTTTCTCGGTTTTTCCATATGGGCATGGGTTTCACTACTTTTAGTGGAATGAGTCGGAACATTTAATAAATACTGAAAATACACGGACTCGGCATTTTACGTAAACTGACCTATTTCAACGGTCATGCTTATAGTATCTTCGATCACTTTTGTTTTAGTCACCAACATCACTTTTATTTATATTTATGAAATAGTATTTCCATCACGTAATTCTACAAATCTTATGAATAAAAGTGTTTTATACGTAAAATACGACTTAGGTAAGAAATGATATGGAAAAGATGAACATCGGAGATAGGAAGTTAAATAGAAGGAAGTCAAGTACAGTCTCGTATAGTCTCTCTTCTCACTTCTACGTCTACCACAAATACAATGAAACTCAAAGAAGAGTACAAAAAATGCACATGTAGAATTATGTAATTTCTCGAAATACTCCACTACCCTACCGAAGGCCATATTGTGTGTATATTAATATTTAGAAAAAGACCTTCTGTGGTGGAGACTTGCTGAAAGAAGCTAAAATGACGATTTTATGAGAGATATTAATATAATATGCCCAAGAAATTTCACAGTCTGCATATCGAATCAAAAATTAGTTCATGATCTATCGTTTGTATCCTCCTTAGTTTCGGTTTCCTTTCCGTCTTTATCTCACCATAAACATGTCAAGTAATAGAAGCACTAAAGTGAAACACATCCTTGGATATTTATAAGTGAATATTAACAACATGTGACAATTCAAATCATCAATTTCAGCTTTCGCTTTATAGTTTATAGTTACACCCATTTAGCATGGTGTTTCTATTTTTATTTATTGGGCGAGAAATTACTTATAAAAATTTTTAGGAACTCAAACAAGTATTTATAAATGAATTACGCTTTTTCAGATAACTCGATACTTTTTAAAAAATAATTTTCATACTCTTAAATGTCAATATTCCATACAGTCTGGTTGCAACTTACAGAAGTCCTATTAACGTCTACCTCTGAGTTAAAATTGTTATCATAATAATCATTCGATGTAGTGCATTCATTTCGGTATTCAATAAAACATGAAGTGCAAGCATATGCAGCAAAAAATCCAAATTGTAGTATGTACAATGCCATTTCAGCCTGCACCTCTGAAATATTTTCTGTTTCTTCACCAATTTCTATGTACAATGTTGACATTCCCATAACCTGCAAATAAATAAATACGCAAATAAGGTTTTTCTTAAGTCAAATACATAATTAACATAAATAAACAAATTGAGTTCACCGAAAACACAAACTGTCCAAAGAAAACTATCAAAGCAAGTTTTCCATAAGGATGAGAGGATCCGAAGTATATTGCGCATATTAAATTAGCTATAACAAAGAAAGTATTGATCCACACGAATTCCTTCAGGATATTCTTCTTAATTGTAAAGGCTGCAAGCAGACATAGAACACTGACAAGTGAAGGTGCAATAAAATATACCCAATCGATTGAAACTGTACTCTCATTGTGAAAGCAGTCGATTGAAATCGTTGAAACGTAAAAGGACAATGCAATGGTACTGAAGCCTATGAGACTCCAGATCAACTGTAAAGTTTTTTGTTGGAGTTTAAAGCTCCATAAAGAAGATAATATAACGAGTAAAGCACCCCTAAGTACTGCGTGTCGATACTCATTTACATTATGTCTTGTCCAGGGCCTAGAAGTAAATAAAAATGAAGTCATAAAATTTAAAAAAAATTAAGCAATTCCTTTTTTGATTGTTTTTTAAAGTAAATGTTTAAAAAAGTTCACTCACATGAATGCAATAACAGCCGCTAATCCTAAAGCTGATGCTATTACCATGTAATTTATTAAGAATACTCGTGCTTTGATTCCTGCAAGAATCAATATAATGATATAATGTTTCATATTATAAATCAGAGTGATATCAAGTTAAAAAACGTTGTTTAAATACCGTCAGATGCAGAACCCATGGCTGTTAACAACAAGAATGTTATGGTTGATTTAACGAATTGTTTTAGACCATTTATTCGTATGTCCAACTAACAAGTATGCCTTTAATAAATAGTTTAAATTAGACATGTAAAGGAATCATCTGAACTTATCGGAAATATATAATCCTGCCGAAGTTTAAATTGTGACTCAAAAGTGCAAATATTCTCCTTTCTCTTCCTTTACAAAAGAGAAAGAAGCAAAATCTCTGCGCCTGATAACTGACGTCATTTATCGAGTGACCTAGGTACAAAAAAATCCAAGGGTAAAAAAATTCAGTAAAATGACTACCAACTAAAAAACTTAGAACTGTCATCTGTAGAGAAACGGCTTTATTCAATTTGACATATATATGTATGTTTAAAAGATATGATGCTTTTGCGTATATAACAATGAAGTCTTAAATTCTAAAATAAATAAAATCTTAAAATATTTAAAATAAAAAAGATGCGTTGCACATATTCACATCACAATAAAATATTACAATTAAGAAAATATTCCATCAGCAGCAATAAATATTTTATTAGCGATTTATCGGTTTATGTCATCATTGTATAATTATTCTTCCACAGTCAACCATCGTTTCTTATTATGCCGCAATGGTTGAAAGTTTTATTATTTAATCAAACTTAGTAAATAAAAAATAGGAATTGAATACGTTACGGTACACATTTATGATCTTAATGATTCACAAATTGTCACAATTGATTATTACTTTGACGCAGGCTCCAAATATTATATAAAATCCAAGAATAAAGTGTAATAAAGCAGTTCTAGGAATATCATCTTCAGAAAGTTCATCTTCGTCACTGACATTACTTTCAGTTAATATCGTCATTGCCTGAAAACAAAAAATCTGTAATTTTTCCACATTTCCACAACACATAATTATATGTAAAACGTTATGACGTTACCAGAAATGAAAGTTGTCCAAAATGTTGAAAATTCAGAATTAGCGTAGCATCATGATCTGAAGAAACGTAACTAAAAAAATTACTCGAAATACTAACTAAAAAAAGAATATATGTGAGTCTACAAACAGCTTTAGACGCATTATTCTCCGCTCCTTTGGCCACTATCAGAGCTAGAATACTTATTCCCAAAATATCAGTAAAGTCAATCGTTTCTTCAACATCATTTGATAGCGGAAACCCAAAAGCTAAAAGCATTCCCACTGCCACTGATGAAATTCCAAGACAAGTGTAAGCTGTTCTGGATGATAAGTTGTTACATATACTTGCGAAAAATATAAATAAATGCGCTAATAATGGCAATAAAATAAAAATGTATATGTATGTATATTTGTTTATGTTCATAATCTTCATAAACGGACGGACACAAATCCTGTACAAGAAGTTTTTCAAATTAAATATTAATTCCATACATTGTGATAAGAATACGCTATGCTATGTATCTCAATTATTATATTAGCATTATCCCTTTATCATGCACAATTTCAAGCAATATTTATAAAATGTATTTAATTTTAATCTTCTAAACTTACTTAATAAAGACTGCAATAACAAAGGAGCAGCACATTTTAGCAGCAATAATGATGTATATTTTTTGTTTGAATTCTAATTATACAATGATATAAATGATTTTCATTATTGTATTTCTGGTTAATGACTTTCAATTATTTTAAGTCTGCAGTCTTCAACCCACGTACCTTTTACTGTCAATTTATTTGAGGAACGTGTTCCAA